>CM061142.1:159652390-159897452 GCA_030789695.1 Scilla litardierei
TCTGCTCATGGGCTATCAAGGTGCAATCTGATAACAATCTTAAGGAAAGCCGCCTGATTAGGAGAAATTAACTCATGTATGACCACCTTAAGCCTGTTGCAAATAATTTTGCTAATAATTTTGTATAAAAAATTGCAACAGGCGATAGGCCTATAGTCGCCAAGAGAAGTTGCGTTAGAGTTCTTAGGGACAAGAGATAGATGAGTATGATTAATTTGCCTTAAAATATTTCGTGAAGAGAAAAAAGACTTTACAGCACCTGAGACATCATCTCCAATAAGATGCCAATAATGTTGATAAAAATGGCCATTGAATCCATCTGGGCCAGGCGATTTGTCAGGCCCCATCTGGAAGACCACATTCTTTATTTCATTGTTGGAAATCCTCCTGATAAGCCAGCCCGCAGCATCCTTGGTGAGGATACGTTTAGGCGATAGAGTGGGGAAAGAACTCCCATAGTGATTCTGGTTGAAAAGACCCTTATAGTATTCCAGAGCATCCCTCTTTAGATCATCATAATAACTATTTGGCCTACCCGTAGAATCGACTAGATGTCCAAGATTGTTGTGGCTTTCTCTTGACTTCATAGCATTATAAAAAAATTTTGTATTACGATCACCCAAGCTCATCCAGTCTTGCCGACTTTTCTGGCGATACATGTCCTCCTCAAGATTCACAGCATTAGCTAATTCTTTTATAGCAACTTGCTCCAGAAACTGAAGTCTGGAATCCGTTGGGAGAAGAGGGTTATTTCTAATAGCCACCAGCTTTGCACGCCCCGCATTCACAAGTTTGCTAGCATTGTAAGAATGAGACCAAGACCGGAGAATTGGCTTCAACCGTTTCAGTTTCTGGACCACACAATACATAGGAGTACCCACAACAAAGCCATGCCAACTTTCTCCAATAATATCCGCGATCCCAGGGCATTTGGACCAATAATTAAAAAACTTGAAGGGTTTGGGGTCAGAGAGTACCTGTGGATGGAGCCTGAGGACCATAGGCGAATGGTCACTAGTGAAGGGATCATATATATATATATATATACTAGTCATAACCCGTGCCCTTAGGGAACGGTTCATTTAAATTATTCCCCACTCAAAATCGTGGATCTCATAATTTTAAACAAAAATCAATAATTAAAGTATAATAATTGCTATTGAGTTCACCAAAAATTGTAGGTTCCCACAAAATGTAGTTCAGAAAATTTAGTCGTCCCAAGAATTTTGGTTCTCCATAAAATTTAGTTCACTCCAGATATAACACGTGCCATAAGGACATGATTCATTTAAAATATTCACCCCCTCAAAATCTTGGATCCCCTAATTTTAAACGAACAACAATAATTAAAACACAATAATTGTTATTTAGTTCCCCCAAAAATTTTAGTTCTCTCAAAATTTAGTTCTCATGTTCATTTAAAATATTTCTCCATTAAAATCTTGGATCCCCTAATTTTAAACGAAAAACAATAATTAAAACGCAATAGTTGTTATTTAGTTCCACCAAGAAAATTTAGTTTCACCCAAAATTTAGTTTCCTCTAGAAAATTTAGTTCTTCTTAAAAAATTTAGTTTCCCTCAAAATTTAGTTCCCACCAAAATTTTAAGATTTCCACCCCTAAAAATTTTCACGAAGTCTCATTCTAACCATTGGTTCCTTAAAATTCAAACCCAACCGTCCTTCTAACAATATTGTTGTCCTAATCTGCAAATCGATTTAAAAACATCCCTTAAATATATAATAGTTTTTAACACTTTTTTCAATGCAAAAATGTGGATATATGTTGGAGCTTTGAGGCTGTACTAAATGCAAAAAATGCAAAAATCTCGGTATGCAGCAATGCTTGTTACCCATCAAGTAAAATATACGGGAGCTCCACTTAATTTTAGATCACAAATATTCTTTTTTGATATAAAGAATGGAATAGCATGGAAAACAATTTCTAAGTAACATGATACTAACGACCTACCCTTCTTTATCATAAATGGACGATAATGATATTAAACTCAAATTCCATAGAGAATTATTGAAAGCAAAATTCATAGGGCACGGTTCATTTAAGATATACCACACAAAAACTTAGTTCGCCAAAATTAAGCACAATAATTATTATTTAGTTCCCTCAAAAATTTTAGGTCCCCCAAAATTTACTTACCACATAGAATTTAGTTCCACAGAGATGGATTTCTACCAAATAGGGCAAACACATACATTAGCCATAAGAGCCAGGAAGGTGTAAATCCAACTACCTCCTTCACGCTAAAAAAGAGTACCTAATTGTCTACATATAGAAAATCACAAATGAATTTTATGTAATGATTTTGCAATTAAAAAAATTTAGCTTCATGGCATGGTTTCAATAATAAATAGGGGTGTGCACAGGCACTTGGTACCCAGATACCCAATTGGAACCTACCTGAATGGGTAGGTTTCAGGTAGTTACCTGTTATTTCCGAGTATGTTCTTAGTAGGAAAATTAAAAACCAGTGTCCATCGGTTCAGTTTCCATTGTACATGGAACCGATAACCGATACCCCGACCTGGACCCGATACCCATAACCATTTTCAATTGTAGGAATAAAATCTCTACACATGACATAATGTCTGGGTGCAATTGGGTTTAATCTTTTTTTTTGGATAAGGATGTAGGCTTTTGTTGCTAGAACACTTTCACGTTCAAAATACTTCATTTATCGATTTGTTTTAATGTTTTGATTTTATTCATCATTCTTCCTAAATGGTCCTACATATCTCACTTAATTTTCAATATACATTCACAGTTCTTTCGCATGGTACCAATTGACAGTAAATCCGTGGAAACTCAAAGAGAATGACGAACTTGCAAGCTACAGATGATGCTGCAGTCAATAAAAATATTGTCACACCAAGACAAAGTCACCTTTCAGTGATGTCTTGTAAGAGTAACGTGCTACAACTTGCAACTACTGCTTTGAGTTCAAATTTGGCTGATAACGATGTACCCATTATAGTTAATTGTACTGTTACCAAGATACAATTTATATGTACAATTTTTTTGCTTCATATGTGAAAAACCTCTTTCAAAAATACACATTTTCCAGTACAAAGCTCAAGCATGACAATTATGTAGTTACACAATAATTTTGAGGGCATCTGTAAAAATAAACCATTATGAACTATAGAAACATCTCAAGAACAAAGTTTGAATTTCAGAATATAAAGAACCAAAACATTTCATCAATAACACTCAAAAATACAGTACAATGAGTGTAGCATTACTCTAATGAACATGAAAACAGGACAATGGAATGCAAAGATTCCAACTTTACACACTCGGTGCAAGTTCTTTTATAATAATACAGACATTCAACTATATACATAATGGGTGTTAAAATGATCTACATAATAATAAAGCATTAGTGCCTGAGAGCAACCTGGATTGTTTTCATTCATTCACGCAAATGCAGCTTGATCCATGGTCCTGTATCAGCTTCAGTTTATTTAAACAATTCCTCCTCCTACATTTGATGTTGGTATTGATCATAAAACATTCATTGATGCAAGGATCCAAATTGCTGAACTACATCGGACCACTGTTGCACAAAGTAAAGAGACGAAATGAAAAATGTTGCATCATCCCTCTCAGTCAACATGTAAAATTTCGGCCTTTGAACAATAATTTGAACCTCCATTATTCCCTTCAATCATGCAGAAGTTAAAATAACCAATAGTGAATACCTCAATTTTTACCAATTGTTTAGAAACATAACATGAATAACCTATATTCACTATTGTAGCTGCTATGAATTGAGGTATGAATAATGAGCAATGGCTATGAATTGAGGTATTCACTATTGTTGGCAGTTTGTATAGGCTATGAATTGAGGTATCCACTATTGTTGGCATATAGGTTTCACTCTTGGTGGCAGTTTGCATATAGGGTATTCATACCTCAATTTATGCCAGTGTGCATAGAAACACAACAGGAAACCTATGTGCCAGTTTGTCTGAATAACCTAAATGCATAGAAACACTACAGGAAACGTACAACAGGAAACCCCCTATTTGTTTCAAACACATCATCATGAGCATCTGGTGATTCATTTCCAACATGCATTATCTGAATAACCTATATGCCAGTTTGTTGGGTAATTGTTCTAGATGTAGATCCAGTTCAACATTCATTAGTAGAAACTCATTTAGAATTCATCAATAATCTTACTCCTGAATTAAAAAAGTACCATAAATGTTATCAACACTCTGAATTTTGCTATCACGTCCAGCTAGTTTGATCTTACCAATTGGCATGAAGCTTGTGATGAAGAATGTAAATAGTTTCCAGCACATTTTCCTAACTTGGGAACAAAATGGCAATAATTTGGTTTTGATCAATCTACTGGACATTTAGATTCTTTCCATCCAGTCCTTAGCCAGGGAAATATATTTCATGGAATTAACCAAGGTCACTGGGCAACTTAGAAAGAAGACATGTTAAATTGAAACAATCAGCAGGGCAAGTTGAAAAGAAGAAAACACATGTTTTAATGTAAAGACAATGAAATTGGGGTAATCTTTAACTTGCTAACTGAAGATGTGTAGAATGTCTTTTTGGATGGAATATCAGAACAGGGGAAGTTTCAGCAATTTACCATAAAAATATCATGTTCTTTAATTCATCCACTTGCATACTTCCAAGGTTGATTCCATACCACATAATACTATGACAAAAGCAGATAACTGGAAACACAACACTAAGAGACATCAACTATATCTGAGCTCGCATAGAAACACAACAGAAACTCAAATCTTAGAAATTAATCATTAATTGCTTACAGTACTTGTGCCTTCTCACTAAGATTGAATGTTTTTTCAAGAACTTTTGCACTGTGAATTAAAGAATGAAGATTAATTTTACCTCAACCATCCCTGGGCTCGCATACACCTGAATGATCCCAGCTAGCTATGTGTTGTTGCAATTGTATAGCAAATTTCTAAACGAAATCTTTATGTTCTGCACTGTCAGCAGCGCTGTGGCTATTGCATCCTCATCTACCGCATTCTCCTCCTCCTGAACCTTCTCTTCAACGGTCACAATGGCTTCTTCCTGAGCAATCGCGTCATGATACACAAACCAAAGAGACATCTTTTAGATACCTAAAACACAATTTATTTTTTAAAGAGAAAGGAGTAGCTTTTCCCAGAACTTTGCATAACAAAAAAAGAAGCAACATTAGGGGTTTCAGAGATCAAAAATGAAAACAATTTCATAGATTTGAAGGCTCTTTCATATGGCTGAATACATTATTTCTTTCAGATGAACTATTTAGCATATCTTGTATAGTGAAATTTCTGGCAGATTAGCAAGGGAATGGGCATTGTGTTCAATCCTGAGATCATGCAATTGTTTGTTATGAGCAAGGCCTTCACTGTTTATTCATGGTTGAAGCAACAACACGTCCCAAAGTCAAAATTAAAGACGAAAGACATGGCCAGGATTCTTGGTTTTGGCTTGTGAGATGAATTGTTCAGCTTGATTGAAAAGCAAAGTGTGAATCCTTCATAATAGCCTAACATGAGGAGAAAGTGGATCTTCTGGCGTTTTAAGATGGCATCGACATTTTTTTGGCATTTGGTCTCTGATCACTATGGATTTCATTTTGAGATCATGTGAGTTTGCAAACTGGAATGATACATTCTCTACAGGAAATCTGGGTGTCTTTACTGCAAAATGTACTCAAGGGTTCTAGGTCCTTTAGTCTTGATTATATCTAGGCACCAAACATGCAAACCCTGAAGATACACTTGGTATTTGTTGGAAAAATGGAGAAAAAGAGTAGTTTTTCATAAACATTGTAGAGTAATAATAAATTGTCGACACATGAAAACTTTCTCCTTTGGTATCGATTTGTTTTGTATTTTGTGTTATTTCCACGGTTTTTATTGTTCATGTCCTTACTAATTAAAATAAATGGTTGCATTAAGCTAGATTTTGGATTATGCTGACATAAAGTATTCAAAGATCTCATTTACTCTTATTATTTCTTCTGTTTGGAAAGGCCAAAAAGAAAAAAGTTGTTAGTAAGCCATTTTTTTATCAATGTTAATATTTTTGTTGCCTTAAATTTCATACATCTTTTAACCCTTGCTTTTTATAATCCGTTGTATGATGAAGAACAATATTATGGAAGGAATTGTCATTAAAATGAAAGTATTTTCAATTTCATGGTACTGTTATCAGTAACATGTTATCAGTATCCTGTATGCTATAACATTATCATGAAATAAATGATTTATCATAAAACTAACCTACAATCAACCTCCTGGGAAATGTCTACACCTAAAAACTATCAGTAACATGTCACCTAATAATCAAATCTTATGGGATTGGCACATTGACACCCAAAGCTGGCATAATCAATAGACTACAAAGAGGAAGCTTGGGGACAGTTTTGTGGGAGGGGAAGATTAAATCTTTCTTCTCTCAGTCGTATAACAACAATACCCCCATAAAGAAAACAAATCTAAACCAAGATCTAATCTTTCTTCTCTCAACAGTAAAACAACAAAAACCCCACGAATAAAACACAGGAAATAATAACATTGGCCATGGAGACGACCTTGAAGAGGTAACCATCGTCGTCGTCTGATCTATACACCATTAATCATATAGAGCTCTATTGAATGAGGAGTTAACTTGATGCCAGCGTGTTATATTCAGTCAGGTTAGTTTGTTTAAGGATTCTACTTCACATTTCCAAGTTTATCATGAGAGTTTGTAAATAAAGAACTTGTCTTTAAAGCTGTTCAAATCACATATATCTTAGCAATACTGTTCAAATATGTAAAGCTGGACTCAACTTGTCTTTAAGAATATGAAGGTACATTCTTCCAAGCTGCATGCATCAAAATTAAAACTTGAGAAGGAATAATTTCTATGAAGCAATACTAAAAAGGATAGACAAAGTACTTGAGAAACAAAACTTGTTTAAGTGTATAATAAAAGGACAAATCAATTGCAATGTAAAAAAAAGTTGAGCACCAGAAGGGACCAAAGCAAGTCAAAAGTTCATTTCATAGCTAAGAATGATAACAAATACAAATGAAATAAAATAATTAGGATAATAGTGACACTTTTTATTTAAATATGCAAAAGAAAAACCAAATTATAAAAGGCATAGCAACATAAATCAAGAACACATGAATAAAAACACAATATTAGTGAAATACCAACTGCATTCTCGATTAATTCAGTAACAAATCAGTAACACACCAAAATTCAATATCCCAAATATGCATCAGAAATCAATAGTGCATAGAGAATTAAGTATATATTAGTGATCTACAATTAAACATTTAATCCCTTAAGCATGAAAAATGCCACACTCTCACATTTGCTTCATAAATGAAAGACTACCATGATCTCGAGCTTCCCAATTTTGGAGCTGACCACATTCAAACCCACCAGCAGCTCCATGCTTGCGTGCAAAGCATCTTTGTTCAAATCTACAAAATTTCAATCAAAAAACAAAATTAGTTTATAACCCGCGAAAAGAGCAGAATTTTTATAGAATTGCATATATGTACATGAAGCATTTGTGAACTAATTAGAGGATACATGAAACTAAGGACATGTTTACAATTGTTTGTCAATATGTCTTGAAATTCATTAACTTCAACAGTAACACTTTATTAAATGATTTAACAAAATCGGGTTTGTTGCTATACACTTCATGCTAAAGAATCCTTCCTCTTTCACTAATACATTGGATGTAGAATAGAAAAAAACATATATATCACCTTAACAATTTTGTTCGAATCTGTAAAGCTGGACTCAACTTGTCTTTAAGAATCTCAAGGCATATTCTTCAAAGCTGCACACATCATAATTAAAACTTGAGAAGGAATAATTTCTATGAAGTAATACTGAAAAAAATAATTTCTAGGACAAATGGAATGAGAATAGAGACTTGTTAGTGAAAAAGATATGAAAAGCATTTTTTCTGCACACAAAGGAAAAGTTGAGCCATGATTTCTCTACTTGCATTGCGACAGAGACCCTCCTCCTATTGTCAAATTCAAGCAAGTTACGCATTCATTTACACCACGAATCACCACTGGTATCTACAAATTAGATCAACAGTTATAAAATTTTGAATGAAAATTATAATGTCGAATTGGCACTTCTACTAACATAGCTTATAAAGTGTTGGATATGAATTTTTTATAGGCATACTGCTATGAAGTCTGGGCGGTAACCATATGCTGGATTAAGGTAATATGCTGCAACATAGAGTGGGTGGAGAAAAAGAGAGCCCCAGTGACTATCAATCACACTCCAATATGGACCATACATCTCCTTATCATCACCGTGGACATCTTTTATCGACAGCATAGCCCGGTACATGTCCTGGTAAATAGATGAGATAGGTAAACCATCATCGTTGTCTACCTTTTTAAGCACATCAACAATTGGGCACACAGATTTATTTACAAACTGTATCTTCTTCCAGAATGTAGCGTTCAAAATAATCATTTCAGAGTCTTTGCCTCATCTGGCTTCGCTAGCTGCGAAGTATGTCATTTGCTTGATTGGAGCATTTTCCAAAGAACATTCATGTGATCTATCAAGCTCTGTAAAGTGCGAAATTTTGAAAATTTTGAAAATTTTGATTTGAAAAGCTAGACCGTTTGCTCATCAGGAGGAATGGAAAACCCAGACATTTTGCTCATCAAGAGGAAAGGAAGTTAGTGAAAAGATCTGGAATTTGAGCCCAAAATGATTGTCTAACTAAAAAAATTAGCAAGTTTTTAGATAAAAAAGAAAGAAAAATTCTAACCTGTGGTGAGATCGAGCATTTTTTTCACTTGAGAAAATTTCCCTCAAAAAATTTCCAAACTTTGACCATCTCGTGAAGATTTCAGCTGAAAAAATTTCCCTCTTTAAAATATCCACTCAAAAATCTTGGATCCCCTAATCATTTTACCCCAAAATACTACATAATCTTCCCAATTCTAAAATCATTTATCTACTACCAGTTTAACTTTAAAATTTGGCAGTTTAGCAGAAATTTAAGCGCAAAGATTGAAAAAAAAATCCCAACTTCTTTTGTTTCCTTTGACAACTAAAAAGAAATTCCCCTTAAAATATTCCAAACCTTCAACATTTTAATTTTTAAAACATATAGCTGGGGAATATAAGTTTTATAGCTAATTTCCAAAAGGGCGAAATGCTTTGGATTATAGAAGGTCCAATTTTAAAATCAAAATTAGAAGATTAAGATTGTAAAGATCAAATCTTTAGCAATTAGACTGGAAAATTTAATTATTTGTGTCCATGACAATTCTCCAAATGACCCCAGCAATTCCAGCAGATAACAAACCCCAATTTCCCAACAAAAGAACTTCATATTCTGATGTAAAAATGCAATCCTTAACATAAAAATCCCCATTTTTTACAACTAAATCAAGTTTTTAGGCTAAAAAATAGATGGACTCTATATGGTAACATGCTAACATCAATGTCAACATGATATCAGGTGTAGAAATAATAAGTGGATTGTACAACACCACCAACTATAGGTAGTCAAACGTCCTAATAGATGGACCTCATGTTGATTATAAAAACTTAAAATAACAGAACACAAAAGTACCAGCCTCCTTTTTATTTAGGGAAGGCCCATGTTGATCTTCTCATTTATGGATAGCCACACGTCCTTTTCTCAAAATGACATAAAACAACAAAAAATCCATGAGAGGAAAAAATATTTCTCTAGTATCTAAGCATGCAAACAACAATAAATTCTATAGAAGAACCAGCATTTTATTCTTCTTTCAGAACATTAAAAACAGAACTTTTTTGTTTAAACGTGCAACCTTTATGCTTGTTCTTGTAGTATGCTACTTATGGACCTAACAACCAATAACAAACAGAAATTTTTGCCCCTTGTTATTATTCTATCTATCATTTCAATTTCATTTAACTGGCTTAATAATTATTCACGATTATTTCTACATCTAAAACAATTTTATCTGCATCATAACCTTCCCCATCTTTACCCTATCAAAAACGTCATATGGCATCATCATCACCTCCTAACAACCCATCATCTCTAGAACACTTTTAGAGAATATTGTAGGAAGAAGTTGTAGCGTGGCCTCGGATGAAGTTAGAGCATCAATTGTGCTAAAGATTCGATTTTTCCTCAAAAAAGCCCCTTAAAAAGGATAAAGATTTCCCTGAATGAAAAGCCACTCAAAAAAAATCTAAAGATTCATTTTTTCCCTCTTCGGTTGGAGGATTTGAACCGAAATATGAATTGGGTCTTCAAAAATTAAGAAAGAGAACTATAAATAAATCTTAAAATGGAATAATTCAATCAAGTTAATATTAGTTCCTCTAAATAATTAAAGATGTCTAAATGTCCAAAGAAAAAATCCTCAGCATATAACCAATGAAATGATAAATAGATGTTTAAGCATTTGAATTTTTTAGAATTCAAAGCATGAATTAAATTCATCAGAAGTTAAAAGCCAATTATTTTCATGACCACACAATTGCAATGCGTCCAAGTTAACAATTTGAAATTGGATAATGCAAACCTAGGATCATAATCGAAGCTAATAAATACAAAATACTTAAAAACAATGTCTTTAGAGAAATTCACTTATCATAAAAACAAACAATAAAACCCAAAGCAAGGCGGATTCTTCACTCTAAAATTCAATATTTCAGTAATTTCTGACCAAAAACCCATATGATCTGGACACTATTCACCTTGCTAACTTGTAGATTCAACTATAACAATTTTTGGCGACAGACACTATTCACATTGCTAACTTGTAGATTCACCTATAATATTTTTTGGCGACGTTTAGAATTTCTCTTGTATCATTTTGCCAATGTAAGTTTGTGTTTTCACCTCAAAGTAATTTCTTCCCTGGAAATAGTTGAGTTTCAGTGCCTGACCCATCAAACACGCATTTTTCCCCCACACTTTGTTGCACTATCCATGATCCCTACGGAAAGAAACAGATCGAATTATAAAATAAAATAAAATATTATGATTAAACACGTAATGGCAAAAATTGGTGCAAAAAATAGATAAGATGCCAACCGGCATATATGCACATATTACCAACCTTAGATATAAACAGGATGAGCTTAAATCATGAATTCCTATATGTATCGTCTCTTTTTATGAAGCTTTGTAGTAGGGTGACATTCTCCAATGGTGAATCCATTATATAGTATAAAGCAAGGGTGTACAAACTTGAACCAGAACCAGCGACCTGGTTAAGAACTTGCAATTAGATATTCAGAACTCGAAGGCACACTAAGAATTTGAGAATTAGGTATTCACAGTTAAGAATGTAGGAAACAAAGCATCTGTATGTTCACAATAAAGAAGAATTTGCTGGGGTCTTGGAGTGCAGAATTCTGCAAAGTTCAAGGGTTTTGCGTGAATCAAAACAAAATTTAATTCTGAATGTAAAGAGTTACACAAATGATAAGAACCTGAACGATACCCCCAGGTCGACCACCAACATCATATTCAATATTTCAGTAATTATTCAGCTATTCTTCCTTGTGTAACGACTTAACATGTATTCAAAAAAATATGGAGACATGTAAGGTCGCAATAGATGGAAAACTGAACGGAATGGATCATTGATAAAGTTGGTTTATGGTGTGATTTATGGCAACAATTGTGATACAGGGAAAATGAATGATCATTGAGAAACCTTAGTTCTCCAATTAATACAAAGGCAACATTATATTAAAGCCATCAAATAGTGAAATTATTTTGAAGCTTAAAGGTGAGTAGTTCTATTTTCAACAAAACAACAGGGAAAATGAATGGTCAGAAAGTGAAGAAAGATCATCATGTATTGGTTAGCATGAGATGTACAACTAAAAGGCATGCAACCATCATATATTTTCACATTACATTTACAAACTTCACCAAGCAAAATTTAATATGATTACAGATAAAGAAGACATGTTTCAATCTAAAAAACAAACACTACACCATTTAACCAAAATTTTATTCAACCTCACGAAATAAGCTAAAGCACGCCAAAGATTCAAAAAATTCAAAAATCCTTCTCTCAGGCATATGAGCATTCACAGTATGTAACAACCTTCAAAATTCAAAAATAATCATGAAAAATTTAAAATAAAACTGCACAAAATTCACAGAAAAGGAAAAATTATACCTTGTGGTAGCTGATCGAATCGGGGGGTTTTTTTGGGTTTCTTCGTAGCCTCGTAGCAGATCTGGGGGTGGTTCTCATGCGGGCGATCTTGGGCAAGAGTAGGTCTTTGGATCGTGGCCAAACGCGAAGAAGTTTGAAAAAAAGTTAGGATTTCATCAATTAAGCGAAAAGGATATTTAATCGAGATCTGCGATCAAGACATGGACTCACTTCTTGAGATCCGGAGGCTGACCAGATCTGCTTATGGTGTTGACGATAGGGAAGAACGAAGCTACTGTTTCGACATGGACTCACTTCTTGAGATCCGGAGGCTGACCAGATCTGCTCATGGGGTTGACGATAGGGAAGAACAAAGCTAGGGTTTCGATGTCGCTGGGCATGGATGGTAGAGGAAAAAGGTTGGAAAGCTTGGAAAGCTTCAAACGTGTAGCAAATTTGAAGGGAGATCAGAAGTTTTACTCCTGAGAGCATAGAGAGAGAGGGAGGGGGAGAGAGGGAGACGACCGATGGGCTTCGAAATCTATGCTGCTGTGCTTGGGTAGAGAGAGAGATTTCCCCCCAATATGTTTCCGCCCAAACGTTTCCCCAAACGTTTCAAAAAAATTTATCTCCCTCTGTTGCATGCGGGACCCACTCTTTTGGTGACTGGGACAAAATTTTGGTGACTGTGACAGAGTCTTGCTGACTGGGACAAAATTCAAAAAAGGTTGTGTTTTATATATATATATATATATATATATATATATATATATATATATATATATATATATATATATTCTATAAAATAGGGATGTTATCATGGGTTATTAGATAAGAGTTTTTGGATAAGAGTTGAGAAATTAGTTAAGACAAGAGAAATTGAATAAGAGAAATTGAAACTTGATGAAATAATGGGAGGAAGTTTGTATTTTGGGGGGAAACAATTTGGTTTCAAAACTTAAAACTTGGGGGGAGAAATAAATTCGTGGGGGGGGGATACTAACAACTGACCGTGGAGATTTTTTTGGGAAAAAAATCTCAGTTCCCAAATACTCACAGCTGAGGGTTTCAATCTAGGGCGACAGACTCCAACGGCAACGAAAACAGCGACGCTTGGAATACTAACAGCTGACCGTGGAGATTTTTTTGGGAAAAATCTCAGTTCCCAAATACTCACAGCTGAGGGTTTCAATCTAGGGCGACGGACTCCAACGGCAACGAAAACGGTGGCAGCGCCGACACCTACAGCAGAGCGATGGAGTCAGAGCCCCGCGAGAATCGGTGCAGCTCCACCATCAGCAAGCACATCAAGGCGCCGATCCATATCGTTCGCATCCGATTCCTCATCCCTCATCAAAGCTCGAGTCTTTCTTATTTTTTGATTGATTTTGGGGTTGATTTTGATTTTTTAAACAGTTTGGTCGCAGGTGTGAAGATTCGATCAGCCACAGAAGTACACGCTGTTTGTGAGCAGGTGCGTGGTCTGAGTGGATCATGGGATTGTGAAGTTCGACCTGCCGGCGACTACTAGCACCGAGAGGCTGGAGCTTTTGGACGATAACGGGAACATTCGCAGCATTAAGATCATCGATGTCGATCATAGGCTCAAGGTATAAAGATTTATAGTAGCTTTGATTCCTACTTTATAATTTGAGGCATGTTATTAGATTCAGACATGGGAAGTTTGCACTTTGAAATCTTATCGTTCTAGAAGATGGTGTTAATGAATCGAAAATTTAGGGTAGGTACTATGTTGAGGTCTCAATTTCAGTTGGATGAGATTGTTTATGAGAATGTTACTCAATGGGGAACGAGAATGTGTTGAGAATGTGCTGACATTGTTAAGGTACATTTGATTCATAGTGATATCTTTGATGATTTGTGGAAGATAGATATGATTGAGATTACTTTTTGGAAGAGCACGAGTTTTGGCCGATTCTGTAACAGTTCTCCATTCTTCAATCAAGGAATTACTATGTAACACCCCCTCAAAATTTTGTTTTGTCAAAATAATGATCTTTGTATGAAAATATCGTTGAATCCCTTATTTGTTGATTAAATTATAGGCACCGGTCTCATTTTTTTGCTATATACAAAATGTGTAGTTGTGATTTTGTGAATGTCAGTTCGATTCTTTGAGGTTTTGACCCCAAAAAAAATTGATTTTTTAGTATTTTTGTTTATCTTTTAGATAGTCTTTTGACTCTTTTGAATCGTGATTTTTTTGATGTATTAGTATGGTGATCATTCAAAGCGATAGTAGTGATATGTTTGATGATATGTGGATGATGGATAGGAGTGAAGATAACTCTATGGAAGTGCACGAGTTCTGGCGGATTCTGGAATACCCCACTGATTGATCAAGAAATTATTGTGTAATCCTCTCTCTCTCTCTCTCTCTCAAATTTTATATTTTTTAAAATATAATGATCTCTTCATGAAAATATCGTTGAATCCTTTGTTTAATGATTAAATTATAGGCGCCGATCTCATTTTTGTGCTATTTATCTTAGCATAATCCTTTGTTCAATTTCTCTTAGGGTTTTGGTTTGATTACAATGGAAGAAGCTGACGAAGAATTAAGCCCCATGTTTCGGGGACATGTTTCCTAGGGTAATTCTCTCACATTTAAGGTAATTTTTGATCTTTTTTCTTATTTTCTTCTTCAGGATGGTTGGATTTCAAATCTGTAGATGTTTCTTATTATTGTACATGAATTTATCAAATCTACACAATATGGAGATATTTGTTTGATTTAGTTTTTTTTTGATTCAAATCTGTAGTTTTTGCTCGGTATTAATCTGGAGATATTTTTACTTGGTTTCAGGATTTAGGTGTGATAGCAGATAGCATGTATGGCTTTTCTCTTGGATCCAAACTGCATGTACACATCCATAAAAAACTAAAAAGTATATGAGCATGGTGTTACATGGTGTAGTTGGATTCAAATTGTTTGGAAGAAGTGATGAAACTGTGGGTTTTTTATTTTTAGGAAATAAATTTTATTATCATTGCATTAAATATTTGTGGTTTATATAGCAGTTCTTTTTCTGATTGTGTAGACATCTTTGTTTCTCTAGGAAAAGAAAATTTTCATTTTCAGTACTATAATTGAGGTTCATCCTACACTGGACGACTTTCTTGGTGTGCAATCCAAGAGCATCAGCGATTAGGACATGGTGAATAGCACAAAATTTTGGAGGGAGAACTTTTGAATTTTGTGTTTGCATTTTGAACTGTGTTATTGGGTTATTGGACACAACCAGGAGTTGTACCAGTAGTACATTTGAGGGATGAAATTTATATTGATGTATGTATATGCACTAATTATTGATAGATTCTTGATATGATGAAGGAATCATTTAACAAATTTGTGAAATCACCTTTACTTTTTCCCATGCTGGAAGACATGTAATTACTAACCGATCTTTTTGTAACCATCGCAGTGTTCCTCGGGTGGCGTTGTATTGAACAATGAAAAGTTGGTCGGATCAAGAATAAAAGTTTGGTGGCCGCTCGATAAAGTGTATGCGACTGTTTTTCCTTTGAAACGTTCTCTTCCATAATAAGTTTTGATCATGTGCTTCTTAGTATATGTGATTTGGCTGATGAGTATTAAATACTGATATAGATTTTTGTATAAAAAGACACTTTTATGGTTAGATTAATATCAAACTCATTATTATGAACCATATAAACATGGTGATCTGATATATAAGATTGCCTTCTTCTGCTAACAGGTTTTATGAGGGTGTTGTACAATCTTACAACTCAGATATGAAGAAGCATGTGGTAAGTTGGGTATTTTTCTTTCCATATCCTCTGTATGCATGCCTACAGTGTGGGAGTAGAAACTGGCAGTCACAAATTGCCCCAAATGACATCAATGCATAATCATTACCCTTTTGAACAAAAAATGACGTGCCATTCAACTTAAGTGGTAGGAAAATTGATTACCACATAAAATGCGCCAGCTTTATTCCAATGACTTCATATTTTGTTGTTTGGTGTGGGAGTGGACTTTCCTAAAGACAAATTACCAATGGACTCAGAGTAAATCAAATACAAATGGACCTAATCCAAGCTAAAAAAATCAAAGAATTTTGTTTTTTTAATTCAAACTTAGTATTTAATTTACTCTGCAGGTGTCTTATGACAAATCTTGAGTCATGGATTTTGATTATACTGGTGTGTAAATCAAATACTGCAGAGATCTTGAATTCGTTACAAATACACATGTGTCTTATGACAGTATAATCAAAGGATTTACTTCAATTAAAAATACATGGATTCAATTTGATTTACTGTTTCATTTTGAATTCATTTGTCTCCCCTTACAAATACACCAGTTTAATCAAATAATTTTGATTTTTTAATTCAAACTTAGTAAGCTTAAGGTTCATGGGGTTTATGTTTGCAGCATATGAGGAAGATGAGAAAAAGAGTGAACATGAGGTAAACTCTTTCTTGCGACCAATAAATTAGTTTTTTTGCTTCAATTTTTTTTGGGGAAGAATGATTTTTGTATGCAAAATGATTTTTGTTTATGTATAAAGACTAAGCAAAGGGAAAGGAATGTATTTATCCCTAGAAGTTACATGAAAAAAGTTTATATGTCTTTAACTGATATGCAATTTTTGTTTAGTGTATACATACAAAACAGTGTAATCATAGTTGCGACATGTATGGTAGCATATATGCTCAAGTGCAAGATTCTATGGAGGATTTTGTGCTGATTGGAGATTTTTGTATGGAAGCATTTGTGTAGTTATTATTTGTTCTAGAAATCTTATGTAGGGATTATTTTTTCAGCCATGACATCAAAGCCAACATCATTTATTTTTTAGTTGTTTGTTTCGTTTGGCATTTTGGCAGATGCTTCTTTGTTGTTTGTTGGGCATTTAATTTTTATGTAAAGATTGCCTGCAAACAATGTTTTTGAGCGTACATAAAGATTGCCTGCAAACAAAGATTGCCTTTGTTTTACATAAACATTCACTTCGACTTTGACCTGCAAACAAAGATTGCCTGCAAACAAATTCTTCGAGAGCACTTGAGATCACATATACATTCACAAAACCTACATTGTTTTTAATTTTTTTTGATTGGATGATTTGTTTATGTTCATTGTTCTATAGAAACTGATGTGCATTGTTTTATCATCAGTTAAAAAATAATCCTATATGATTCCATTAGTTTACATGTAGTTGAATGTTATCAGTAGCATGTTATCTTTTCTAGGCGTGTAAATTGAATCCATGTAGTGATTATGCAACAAGAATATGTCTACTTACAAAGAAAGTTGTTGGATATGGACGACATGAATACACCCATGAGGGAATGTATGAGGGTATACGGACCTCAGATGTCGCGTGCACGAAAGCGTGCACGAAGGGAACCTTTTCTCGTGTGAAAAGGACCACTCGATAAGTGGAAAAAGCCACTCGATAAGTGGAAAAAGTCACTTTATAAGTGCATAAAGGCACTTGATAAGTGAATGAAGAAGAGGATAAATGAATGTGCTAATATAGGCTAATAAGCTTATAATTGGTTATTTCCTACAATAACCACCCCTAAAGACTATAAATAGGACCCAAGGGTAAGGCATTCATTCCACACTTTTCCATGCCATAAGTTTGCATAAGGCATCTTATGTTCTTCTTCTCCATTCCATTAAAATCCTCTTCTAGTTATAGATTTAGGCGGTGAAACTCTGCTTCGATCCTCCGTGACGAAGTATCGACCGTTGTGGCGAATCCGAGGGCGAAGTTCCAAGACTACGGTGCCGCGTACACAAGCGTAAGTCTCGACTTTATTATTTGATCCTAACGTCCTTGTTTTGTCTGGATCCAACATTGGTATCAGAGCCATACGGGTTCGCCCCGGTCAAACCGCCGTCCCGTCGAACCGATGAACGAGGCGTTGTCTTTTTCACGAATGGGTATCCTACCATTATGGATATGGTAGGAACGCTTCGTGACGGAGAGAACGCATCGGTTGTTCTTTTCACGTTAGGGTCTTCTGTCATTACGGATATGGCAGGAACTCTCCGTGACGGGAGGAACCGACCGTTCATATCATCAAGCTCGCACTCTTCATGGATGCCGAGTCTCCATTCATAGGGAATGTGAACTCTCTTCATGTGGAGCATGTAGTTTACGAACTTTAAAGTATGTTATTATTCATTTTGGTACACGGCCATTAGAGAATAACTACTTTCTCGAAGAACGGGTGCTTCATCGACGAACGAGTACTTCATCGAGGAAGAAGATGGTAGTTATTCCCATCGGGGAAGATGACTTTTGGTGCTTGATCACCATGGCCAAATGGGCTATGAAGGTAATGCACCCCCCCTCCCCATGCGGAGGGGGTTGGCTACGGCCAATAACCACCACGACCACCCCTCCGGCGGGGTGTGCGGCAACCCCATACAAAGGGGGTGGCCGGCCATGGCCATATGGGCCAAGGCCGGCTAAGGCCAAAGGGCCATGGCCCGGCCATGGCTGGCCCCGGCCGGCCCCGGCCAGGGCAGGGGGCCCTGGCCGTGGCCAAGGCCAGGCCAGGGCCAGGGGGCCCAGGCCGGCCTCGGCCAAGGCCAGGGGCCGGCCTGGCCGGCCCTGGCCGTGGCCAGGGCCGGCGCCCTGGCCTCTACCAGGGCCAGGGCCGGCCCTGGCCGACCTCAGCCAGGGCAGAGGCCCTTGGCCGGCCCTTGGCCAGCCCCGGCCAGGGCAGAGGCCCTGCCCAAAGGGGTGCCAGATCATTCGGAATTGGTCGACAAATCCGGGATTTTTGGTCGACCAATTCAGCCAGAGGCCTTGCCAGTAGTTTCGGCCCCGGCCACCTGCCGACTAGCCCATACAGGGCCAACGACAGTCGTCTGCGGTAAAATTCTCCTATACGGGGGAAGCGCCTGGATCCATACGGGAGCCGGCGACGATGGCTTGCAGAAAAATCCCCAAAGGGGGGATCCGGCCTTGGTACAAGTAGGACTTATCCCGGCAAATGGCAAGGGATTACCGTACATTTCACTAGTATCATAAGGGTACTAAGTTGGAATATCGCATTTTTCCCAAGGCGGGATCCGGCTTTGGCCAAGTTGCGATGGCAACTCTCACTTCGGAAGGAAGATGAATTCAGCCTTGGCACGGCACGACCCTGGCAATAGCCGGGGAATTGTCGAAATATTTTGGCTATAACACCATATAATGGGGTATAGGCCTTGCAAAAAACGTTTGCAAAATGCATTTGAAAAAATACATTTTCAAAATACTGCGAAATACGTTTGCAAAATATTTTTGAAAAATACGTTTTCAAAAACGCTTTTCCGCTGCAAAGTACTATAAGAGTACTATTATTTGATAAAGTGATGGGGAAATGTTGAAAGTTACTCTAGATGGTGATTGGAAACGTAGTGACCTTTCCGATTCTAGAGTAACATCTTCAATATTTTTCGAAAGTAACTTATCAAATTATAAATATCATTCCAAGTGGGAGTTGAAATTAGAACTATCCAAATGGGATATTCTATTATCATTTCAAATGGGAATTATATTTTAAGAATTTTCAATGCAATGTTTTTGATCAAACCTTCGGTTTTGTGTCTTTTTGCAGCATTTTAAAAGTAAAATGTCTTCCTCTTCAAAGAATATCGTCACTGAGTTAAACAGAGGTGAAAAACTCAACGGCGATAATTACAAACTTTGGTCCATCAAGATACAATACGTTTTAGAAGAGCAAGAAGTGCTCGAAACTCTAAAGAACGTAATGATTGAACCCGAGTTGGGCACTACGGCCCAACACAGACGAGACAAGAAAGCTTTTGATGCTTGGTCTCGAAAGAACAAGATAGCACGCATTACGTTATTAATCAGTATGGCTGATGACATAATGCGCATCTTCCGAGAGCATGACTTAGCCATGGACATATGGTCCAAGCTTGAGGAAAAGTTTGGTGGCACATCGGTGTCCAAACTTCGCGCCTTAACTATAAGATTTGATTCATACAAGAAACGTCCAGATCATTCCATGGGGAAACATCTGCGACATATGGCGAATCTTATCTCAGAGTTAAAGGATGCGGGTCATGTGCTCACTGATGAGCAACAAATCCAAGCAGTCATACGTTCCCTACCAAATGGGTGGGACCAAATGAAGATGCATCTCACTCACAATGAGAGCATCAAGACCTTCAGCGATGTTTCCAAGCACCTCGAATTAGAGGAAGAGCGGCTTGCGGCTGCCAAGCCAAGTGCAGAAGTGCACATGGTTGCTAGTTCCTCACACGGGGGAAAGAAAAGGAAAGATCGTTCAAAGTCTACTAATGAACGTAATAAGCAACCTGAGTCTACCAAGAAACCCAAACATAAGGGTGGGCACAAGAAATGGCACAAGAAGAAAGACTTGAAGAGGATCAAGTGCTTCAAGTGCAACAAGCTCGGTCACTATGCTCGTTCGTGTACGAGTGGAGGTGACGAGGTAACTTGTAATACTAGTTACATATGTGTTTCTAGTCAATATTTCTTGTGGAATCTAATCCATTTTGGATAATTGATTCAGGTGCCACCGGCCACATAGCAAGGGACAGACGGTCCTTCGTGGAGTATCACCGGATACCCCAAGGAACAAAGTGGATCTATGTAGGAAACAACACTCGTGTTGAAGTGAAAGGCGTTGGGACTTGCAAGCTAGTCTTGGACAACGGCCGCACTCTCCTACTTCATGATGTTCTCTTCGCTCCATATATTCGAAGGAATATAATATCTGTGGTCGTGTTAATGGGTCTTGGTTATAACTGGTTTTTTTCATGATTGTAAAGTTGACTTGTGTTGTAATAATTCCTTAATTGGTACTGGGTATGTATTTAAAGGATTTATTGTATTAAATACAATGTATGACTCTTCATTATGTAATGAAAATTTCCTTGTTACAAATTCTTCGACTTATGAGTCTGATATAATTTGTTGGCACGCAAGGCTTGGTCATATTGGACCAAAACGAATGGATAGACTTGCCAAATGAGGCCTTCTATCCAATGTTTCAAAGGTTGAAATGTCGACCTGCGAACATTGCCTTGTGGGGAAATCTTGTCGCAAGCCGTTTGGAACCGGCACAAGGGCCGAGGTTCCATTACAGATCATCCATTCGGACATATGTGGTCCGATGAATGTCAAGACAAGACGCGAGAAGTCCTATTTCATCACTTTTTTTGATGATTTCACCCGATTCAGACATATCTATTTGATATCCCACAAAAGTGAAGCATTAACCTGCTTTAAAAACTATATGAGTTTAGTGGAGAATCAATTAGATCGCAAGATTAAGGTCTTGCGAACCGATAGGGGAGGTGAATATCAATCAACAAGTTTTAAGGAACTTTGTGATGAAAAGGGCATAGTACATCAGGTAACTATGCCTTATACTCCTCAACAAAATGGTGTTGCTGAAAGGAGAAATAGGACTTTAATGGAAATGGTCCGTTCAATGATGGCGCAAGCTAACTTGCCAATCACCTTTTGGGGTGATGCATTATTAACGGCCACTTTCATTTTGAACCACGTACCCTCGAAATCAGTTAGCTTCACTCCTTATGAGTTATGGAACCAAAAGTCTCCTGACTTAAACATTTTAAAACCTTGGGGATGTGCATCCTACGCACATATTTCCTCCTATAAGTATGGCAAACTTAGGCCAAGGGGAAGGAAATGTATCTTTATACGATAGGCAGAAAACTCCAAAGGTTATGTTTTCGTTAGTCAGGAAGACAATGGAGGTCTAATTGAGTTTGAGTCGAGGGATGTCACTTTCTTGGAAAACGAGTTTCCAAGACAGGGCGAGATAAGTCAGGACTTATCTCTATTTGAGATTAATGATCAAGGAAGATTACCTCATTCGAGTGGGAGAATTCTTGGTGAAGAAGAAAATACGTTTCAAACTTCACCAATGGATGATACGAATGACACTAATCCTATTCCATACGGGAATAATGATCCAAGTGGGAGCATTTCTAACGACATTCCAAGTGGGAGTGATATTAGAATTGATCTAAATTCGAGTCAACAAGGACTTGAAGAATCTCAAATACGACGTAGTAGTCGTATAAGGTTGGCTCCTCTAAGATTTGAGAATGAATTTCCGCAAACCTTTATGACTTTACTACAAGATGATGACGAGCCTGCTACTTTCAAACAGGCCGTATCATGCCCTGCTAAAGACAAATGGATGGAAGCGATGAAGGAAGAGTTGGAATCCATGAAAGTTAACCAAGTCTGGGACTTAGTTGACTTACCCAGAGGACGTAGAGCTATTGGGAACAAATGGGTTCTCAAGATCAAGCATAAGGCTGATGGCTCTATAGACAGATATAAAGCTCGCCTTGTCGCGAAAGGTTTTACGCAACAGGAAGGGATAGACTACGAAGAGACCTTCTCACCTGTTGTCCGTTTTACCTCGATTCGCCTGATTCTGGCAATGGTAGCTTGCTTAGACCTCGAATTACATCAGATGGATGTAAAGACTACCTTTCTCAATAGAGAATTGGACGAGGAGATCTATATGGAACAACCAACAGGGTTTGTAAAAGAAGGAAACGCGCATAAGGTTTGTAAACTTCGTAAATCAATGTATGGTCTTAAACAATCCTCGAGGCAATGGTATATACGATTTCAAGAAGTTGTCTTATCAAATGGTTTTTCCATGCTTGATGAAGATAACTGTGTATATATCAAGAGGATTAATAGCAAGTACGTTATTATGTCTCTATATGTAGATGACATTTTAATAGCCGGAAATGACAAGGGCTTTGTGATGGATATCAAGGCTTGGCTTTCATCAGTTTTTGAGATGAAAGACATGGGAGAAGCCGCATATATCCTTGGAGTTAAGATTTCAGGGAATCATTCGAAGAAACTTCTTTCTCTTTCACAAGAGACTTATATAAAGAAGGTTCTAGAACGGTTTAATATGCAGGACTGCAAGTCCATTGATACTCCTATAAGCTAGTGCGGCAATTTATGTCTGAAATCATGTCCAAAGAACCAAAAGGAAAAGGATATTATGGAAAAAGTTCCATATTCCAGTGCAGTTGGTAGTCTTATGTACGCTATGATGTGTACAAGACCGGACATCTGTTTTGCCGTTAGAATGGTAAGTCGTTACCAATCCAACCCAGGGCAAGTACACTGGAAAGTGGTTAAGAGGAGAATGCAGTATCTTAAAGGAACTGCAACTTGCAAAAGACTATGACAAGACCAAGAAGGTAGACATAAGGTACATATCTACGCATGAGATGATAGCGGATCCCCTTACGAAGGCGATCCCCATAGATGTGTTTTACAAACACTTATCATCTCAAGGATTGCGTAAGAGCTGAGTTGTACCAATGTAAATTCCCATGTCTGTAAATGATCAAATTTGATAAAAGAATAAGTTCTTTTCAACATTGCATATGAATTTCTTTAGAAATGTTTGTGTACATTTTTTTGAAATCTCAGCTGGATTCTAGTATGTCGGACAGATTAAGGTTGGCTCTCTCACATGAGCAACCGCCTTTATTTTATCAGATGGGTAAAATAAAGATGAGACTTGTTTAAAGTCAAAATCGTCAGACGGACGATTTAGAGTCATGACTTAAACAAAATGGTCGTATGAAAGATCTGCATCATATGGATGCTTTCAAAAGATCTAAGAGGATTTTGAAATCCCATCTGTCTTATGCGGGATGTGAGTCCAGAAGATTATTTGAGTAGTAAAAGGGACTCAAAGTCAGACATTGTGGTGTCTGGTTATCATCCTTACAACATCATTAAGACATACGCTCCCTGGGAAAGGAGTGATGTTGTAATACGTATTCATACTACGTATGCATTTTGACCATTGGGTTAGAATAGTAATTGTGTTTACTATTATGTGAGACCCAAAGACCACATGGGTCTTAACTCATTACCCTTATGGACTCTAATTGGTTCCTTAAGATTTGACTGGGTGATTGCTATCTTAGCATGTTGCTTATGGACTATGGTTAATTCGGTCCGGCGGGGCATGTTAGAAAAGCGAGTCAAGTCAAGATCAAAAGGATCGCAAGAAGAGGAAGATTAAATTTCATATTCACATTTGGACTTTAGAGATTCAAAGCTGGCCAGCCAATTGTAATCCAGATGGGATTCAATTGTTGAATATAAAGTATAAGAAATGTGAAGAAATAATCTAGGGTAAAGCATGCGTTGATCTACTCAACTTTGCACCTCGAGGAGTGTTGTGTATCTCTAACAAGTGCACAACAGCGGACTCTATGCGCATGACGGTCACACGGCCTATTTCTCGGTATGACAAACAGAAGAGATAAAGGAAAAGATGTTTCCTTATAATCCCCTCAAGTGTGAGTGGGAGATGTTGGATATGGACGACATGAATACACCCATGCGGGAATGTATGAGGGTATACGGACCTCAGATGTCGCGTGCACGAAAGCGTGCACGAAGGGAACCTTTTCTCGTGTGAAAAGGACCACTCGATAAGTGGAAAAAGCCACTCGATAAGTGGAAAAAGTCACTTTATAAGTGCATAAAGGCACTTGATAAGTGAATGAAGAAGAGGATAAATGAATGTGCTAATATAGGCTAATAAGCTTATAATTGGTTATTTCCTACAATAACCACCCCTAAAGCCTATAAATAGGACCCAAGGGTAAGGCATTCATTCCACACTTTTCCATGCCATAAGTTTGCATAAGGCATCTTATGTTCTTCTTCTCCCTTCCATTAAAATCCTCTTCTAGTTAGAGATTTAGGCGGTGAAACTCTGCTTCGATCCTCCGTGACGAAGTATCGACCGTTGTGGCGAATCCGAGGGCGAAGTTTCGAGACTACGGTGCCGCGTACGCAAGCGTAAGTCTCGACTTTATTATTCGATCCTAACGTCCTTGTTTTGTCTGGATCCAACAAAAGTATCATGTCATATGCAATACATATATACATAATTGCACTTAGACCCCTTGCAGACCAGAAATAGAATTGTATGACAGGTTCAAATACTGTATATTGATCAACCCACCAAGCGAATAAGGAATCTGACCTTCGAATGAGTTATTAGAAAGATCAAGTTATGCAAGCATTTGGAGTTCTCCAAAAGAAGTTGAAATATTACCTGATAAGTGATTCATGCGCAAGACCAATGTGCGTATACCCTTCAAGTCCCCAACCTGTGAGGGTATCAAGCCACTTGGCATATTTTCATGCAGGAATAATTTGATGAGGCTACTTAGGCTCCACAAACTCATGGGAATACTGAACAATAATCTGTTGTAAGATAGGGACAAGTGTTAAATTGTTAAGCCTGTTAAATTGTCAAATTGTTTAATAACATGATGGTTCAAGTATATTCAAGTTCTCATATATTTTTTATATCAACATTATATGTAAACAAAGTATGTCAATAATACAAATGGCATACATATTGTAGAACTCATTCATTTTACATTAATTTGTACATCCAAGTGAGAGGGTTGACATCCAATATGTATCAATTTGTATTGGTAAACAGAAATATATCAATTTCTATTGGAAAATGCCAGGTTGTTCTCATATATCAACGACGTCATCACCGCGCTTGCGAAGGAGGTGGGATGGGTTGTGCTGTCCGATGGCATAACGTTCCCATAGAAATCTTCTCCCACGTCTTCGTCTCAGGTGCGCTCTCCTCGCTTTCAATCTCTTTCTCTGTCTTCTTTTATTTTCTATTTGTTTTTAGTTTTGTGAATATGGTTAGAATTGGGCGATTGAGCTGCCAATTCGATATTCTATGTAATTTCTGCTGCCGTCAATGCCTAGATCTATGAAGTAGTGGAAAATTGAGGCTTCAATTCTCCCAATTTGAGAAAGAACCTTTTTACCCTATGATGGTGCAATAGATGGAGAAATTGGGAGGGACCAGTGAAGAAGACACTTGGTGTCAACAAGATGAAGGAAGATGCATCAAGAACTGAACCTTCCAATATTATCTCGCAAGCATCACAACATCCACCAGACTTCAGTTCAGAGGAAGTCGTTAAGCTGCATAAGGAGCTCACAAGGTTACTGTCTCCAACTCCCACAGCTAAAGAAGGAAGAAACATCATACCGTTGAACAGATTCCGAAATTTCCAGGCAAGCTTAGATGCAGACATGGCTACCATGAGCAATAATGATTATGCCAACATTATCTTAAGCAAAGCAAAAGACTTGCTGGCTGACAGTAACAGTGTAGTTCAGATAGCATCACTCAAGTTTCTGCTGCTGAAGAAGATGTTTGTGTGACATAGTGGCTTTGTCCCAACTCCAAGTCTGAGGGATCCTATTTCTGAATCGAGAATGGACCAGGTATACATATCTATATCTAATGCTTCAATTATATAAATCGATCGAGCTTTATTAAAAAGATGAATCAAGATCATTTATTTGTGTGTGTAATTTTAGATTTTGAAGGCAATGCTTCACAAGAAAATATACCCACATAGCGTGGCACAGCCAACAAAAAAGAAATACTTTGATACGCAGCCATCAATACTTAAGAAATATTGGATAACCATTGAGAGGAAGCGAATGAAGAGAAAGGAGAGTAATCAAGGAAATGGGTCAAGACAGATTCCGAATGTGAGTTAAACCAACGATACGATGATTGATTTTAGTCAGTGATTGAATTGGAAATAACCAAAATTTTCATTTCAGATATTGTTCTAGAGATCTAGGCACACAGCTCATCATGTGAATTGATGTTGGTAATACTACAAATCTGCATCATTTAGATTGAGATGGAGAAGAATCCAGATTGGATTGCAACGTCGGGGAACTTGGTGCTTCTTCACATAGCCAACTGCAATATCGCGCAATATTTCAGGGTTTTATAACTTCAGAGAATTCTCAGGATTTGTGCTGGAATATTTCGATTTTTGTACAGGGTCCTGGCAGCCTGTATTAGATCAAAACACATATGCAGTACCTGACTGCTAATAAGAATCCATGCTTTTTTAGAGCTCCATAAAGAATTGTAGAGAGTTCTTTAATTACCAGATAAACAGCTATATTTAAACATTGATGATTCTTCAATTCATTTGTTGATGTGTTGATGTGTTGATGGGTTCATGAGAAAGACTTTGTTATTTTCTGAATGATGTTAAACTGTCCAGCTCTAGCTTTTGATAAACACAGGGAGCTGGGAACTGTCGAGAAAAAAAAGCAAAGCACTGCTACTTTAGCAAGTGCCGATGCACCCAGGGAACTTGTGAGTGTGTCCTGAGACAAAAAATAACTTGGCCCGGCCATGATTCGAACTACAAAAAAGGAAACATTTGCTCAATAATTTCATTGGCTGATCATTTGGAAGAACCAGCCGATTTGGAAGCAAAATAACACAAGGCCACACATATGAAGGCGAAATCTATAGTACAATTGAGGGAAGATTTTGAACTTATCATATGTGGCAGTGTCATGTCAAGATTTGTGGGGAAATTTCTTGAATTGATGAACTTTGTTGGGAATACACAAAAGCATTGAAATTTTTTTTTGAAAACTTATTTGTTGGGGGGAACAAAAGTGGAGGAAAACCAACTCATTTAATATTAGTTATGAAAAAAAATGTTCTGCACGCACACAATCTCATTTTGGGAATGAACGTGAGCTGTGGGAGAATGAACGTGGGAGAATGAATGCGAGCTGTGGGAGAATGAACGTGGGAGATGTCGAAGGAGCCCACGCCGAAATTGTTGGTTTACGTCGAATTTGTTGCTCTGCATCGAAGGCACCCACGTCGAATTTATTGTTCTGTGTCGAAGGCGCATGCGCTAAATTTTTTGTTCCGCACCGAAGGCACCCACGCCAAAGGCGTCCGTGCCGCTAAATATTTTTAAGCTAATTTGTTGTTTTTTAAAATTTTGGCTGTGAAAATAATTTTTCGGGGAACAAGGATTTTGTGAGGGAAAATCATAAATGACCGTGCCCGCGGGCACGGGTTATGACTAGTATATATATATATATATATATATATATATATATATATATATATATATATATATATATATATATATATATGAGGAATATGGAGGTGTGCTGACTGTGCAGGAATAATTTACTGTGCTGGCAGCAATTCGGGGCCTTAAAAAGAATATTTTTAAAAAATTTTAAAAATAATTTTTTAAAAAAAAATTTTGCAGGCCGTTCTACAACTTGTTAACTAGCTCCTCACAAATTTTCAAGCCGATTCAACACCCTTTTAGCCTCCGGTCTCCATTTCAAAAACGTTGCGCTGATAGTTCGGAATTCTGGTGCGTTTTTTTGAAATGGATGAACGGAGGCTCAAACGATGTTGGATCGGCTTGAAAATTGGTGGAGAGCTAGTTATCAAGTTGTAGAACGGACTGCAAAAAAAAAATTTAAACAAAATATTATAAGGCCCCGAATTACTGACATCACATGAAAAAATTTATGCGCTGTTAGCACACTTCCACACACACACACACGGCCCACGAGAGGGTGTCCTGGTGGTAAGTCATTCCACTTCAAAGCCAAGGGTCATGAGTTCGAGGCCTATGGCCTCCATGGGTTGGTATTTGTTGGGGGGTTATTTACCCTAGGGCTACATCTCCCCTATCGAACTTACCTGGGGGCCGTTGGAGGCACGGCGGTCTCTCCCAGTTTAGATAGTCTCGGCCGGGCTTTCGCCTTACCCTCCAAAGCCTAAGGCCGAGAGAGGGGGTTGGGGATTTTTCTGGGCTGTCAGTGATTGGGGGGCCTAAAAAAAATTTTTACATTTTTTTTGCAGTTGCTTTTAAATTTTTTTGCAGTTGCTTCCACGATTTGTTAACTACATCCCCACCACTTTTCAAGCCAATCGAACACCGTTTGAGCCTCCCTTCATGCGTTTCAAAAATGTTGTGCTGACAGTTCGGTTTTCAGGAGCGGTTTTTTTTTGAAACATATGAAGGGAGGCTCAAACGGTGTTGGATTGGCTTGAAAATTGGTGTGGATGTTGTTAACAAGTTGTAGAAGCAACTGTAAAAAATTTAAAAAAATTTATTTTTAGGCCCCCAAATCGCTGACAACGCAGGAAACATTTCCTGCGCTATCAGCTCAGGCCCATATATGTATATATGTATAGATATATGTGTATATATGTGTATATATGTGTCTATATGTGTATATATATGTATATATGTGTATGTATATGTATATATATATACGTGTCTATACGTGTCTTTATGTGTATATATGTGTATATATATGTACACATATATACATATATATACACATATAGACACGTATATACACGTATATATAGACACATATATACACATATATAGACACATATATATACACATGTATATACATAGGAAAATTTTCAAATGAGAACATTTCGCACCGTGCAAAAATGTTTTTAGTTTTTTTTGAATTTTTTTCAAAAATTCTTTTTCCACCCTCATTATATGTTGTTATACCCCCCTCAAAAAATAATCGTTGAGAAATAATGTCATTTTGCCTTCGATCAAGGCATTTCATCAAATTCGTACGTTTTGAGACCGTTAAATTTGTAACGGGTGGATGGATGCTCTAATCCCCAACGGGTTCACCCAGTATTTTCCCTGTGGTATATAATTGTATGGATTAAACATCAAAAAAAAAATTTTTGAAAAAAAAATTTCAAAAAAAAAGATAAAACTCTTTTCGCACAGTGCGAAAAGCCTCTTTTTCGCAACCGAAGATCACTTTATATACATACACACACACACACACACACACACACACACACACACACACACACACACACACACACATATATATATGGTTGTTTTCATCACAGTATAATCCAATATTGTAATTGTTGAGACAAGTATGCAACTTTATTCATATAACTCAACAATTACAATATTGGATTATACTCTGATGAAAAACAACCATATATATATATATATATATATATATATATATATATATATATATATATATATATATATATATATATATATATATATATATATATAGACACACACACACACACACACACACACACATAAGTCATAACACGTGCCCTCGGGCATGGTTCATTTAAGACATTCTCTCAAAATCTTTGTTCTCCCCAAAAATTATTTTTCCCTATAAAATCTAAAAGAACAAAAATCTAGTTTCGGCACATAACCCGTGCCCTCGGGCACGGTTCATTTAATTTATCCTATAAAAATTTTTGTTCTCCCCAAAAATTATTCCCTCCTCCAAAATCTAAACGAACAAAAATCTAGATACTGTACGGGCGACTTTGACGCAAACCCGTGTTCCCGTACCCTCGAGCACGGTTCATTTAATATATCCCCTCAAAATCTTTGTTCTCCCCAAAAATTATTTCCCCCTCCAAAATCTAAACGAACAAAAATCGAGCTTTGGCACGAGCGCCTTCGGGTGTGGGGAAAAAATTTTAATCCGGGCCAAAAAGTGGGGGGGGGGGAGGAATTGAAATGGTAGGGTTTTTTTCGTAAATAGAGAAAGGGTCGGTATTCTGCACAAATGTAGTGATTGTTTGGGGGGCACGAAAATGAAGGGGAGAAATGCATAAGTGTGGGTGTGTGTGTATGGTGTGTGGGTAAAAAGTGAAATGAGAGGGGGGTTTTAGCAAAAAGTGGAAATGAGTGGTATTCTGCGAAAATGTAGTGATTGTGGGGGGTTTGAAAGTCAAAGGAAAAAAGTTGTGGTTTTTCCAAACACTCATCTTAATCATTCTTTTACTAAGATTAAATCCTAGCCGAATCTATCAACCTCTTTATACATCAGCATGACATCAGCTTGTCCTACTCAGCCCTAGAATTCAAAAAGCGTTGTCAAATGTTATATATATATATATATATATTCTATAAAATAGGGATGTTATCAAGAGAAATTGGACAAGAGAAATTGGACAAGAGAAATTGGATAAGTGATGAGATTTTGAGAGATAAGAGAAGATGTGGGGAATTTTGCACCCACACACACACACACATATGTATTCTATAAAATAGGGATGTTATCAAGAGAAATTGGATAAGAGAAATTGGACACGAGAAATTGGATAAGTGATGAGATTTTGAGAGATAAGAGAAGATGAGGGGAATTTTGCGCGCGCGCGCGCGCGCACACACACACACACACATTCTATAAAATATGGATGTTATCAAGAGAAATTAGACAAGAGAAATTGGATAAGTGATGAGATTTTGAGAGATAAGAGAAGAGGTGTGGAATTTTGCGCCCACACACACACACATGTATATATATTCTATAAAATAGGGATGTTATCAAGAGAAATTGGATAAGAGAAATTGACATAAATACAACCCCGGGTTTTTCATTTTTTCCCCTGGACCCTCCCCACACACACACCAACACCTTTTATTCTTCCCCCCTTCCCGAACATTTTTTTCCAATCTACGTGCACGTGTGCACGGGTTATTTGCTAGTATATATATATATAGAAGAAAGGCTAAGAAAGTTATTTGAAAGTGCATTGAATTATTCCCATATAATTTTTGTTTGATTTGCAGGCCATCCAATTAGAAATTCAACGCACCCAGGCCATTCCTTCATATGCACTCAACTCTGGGAAAGTAAATTTTTTTCGGTAATAACAAAAATTCAGTTAGAGGAGAAAAGGACTTTGATGCTATGTTACACTACCCATCAAAACAAAGGGGGATCAATCTTTAACATTTTAATATAATCCTTTACATTATTTAATATTTGTTTTTGCAAGCCAGTACCAGATCTCTTCTGTAACATAGGTTGCGGCTACAAAGGGGCTGTGTTAGTGGCATACACAAATCGACTGAGAAAAATTTAGTTATACAAAAGGAGAAGGCCAATCAACAAAATTAAAACAAAAGTAAGTGGTGGTCTTTAGTTTAATAAAAGATTAAATTGTTTTCCTTTGTTGATGTTTGTGTGCATGTACAGAATGCAAAAGCTTTTCAGACTGATGTCTTTGCATGCAAAATAAATACAGAGAGGCAGAACATCACAATTTTGAGGTAAATTACTAATACAAATCAGTAATTGCGAAAAGACCCCTAAAAGTTCGAGAAGCCATATCTTTTAGTGTAGACATCCGATTGACGAACGGTCAAAATCATCGTGGAGCTGTCTACGATCTGATCAACGAGGACACATTGACGCCACAAACTGAGCACTCTGAACTTTTTATTCATATTTTTTTCTGGTGTATTGCGATTTGATCCTTGTATTTTTATTTTACATTATTTTTGTGGTTAGAGAGCTATGTGTGCGTAGTTCTGGGATTTTTGATTCACGAGGTTATGGATTGAGGCAGAGTCCAGCTAATTAGATTAGTTTAGTCGAGCATGGAATTTGCAAGTCTATAGAGCTTGTGAGCATGGAGCATGGGATTTGCGAGTTCTGAATGTTTGTAGGCGTATTGAAACTGATTGATCTATTAGTGGATTTTGGGGGTTGCTGGAGTAGGTCGAGGTTCGACGGAACCAGGGTACATCTGTGTGATCTGTGACTGGTTGTGATTTTTGTGTTTTTATTTGCATGTGTGGTGCACGTTATTTTTTAATTTGTCGATCACCTTATTCACCCCCCTCTAGAGTGCACTTTTCGATCCTACATGTTTAACGTGCTTTAATAAAAAAACTAGCGAGGACATGATTTATATCAAGTTATTTCCATTCTCGATTAAAGATATAACTAATAATTAGTTGAATACTCTACTATCGAATTATATATCTATTTGACTTAGATTACAAGCAGAATTATTAAAGAAATTTTTTCCTTTGCAAAGGACATATGGCTTGAAGATACAAATCATGAACTTTGTCTAGAAGAACGACGAGACATTTTATCAAGCATGTGAAATGTTCAATGAATTGCTATTGGTGTGCCCTCACCATGGATTTGATAAGAGCAGAATTATTGGTTTCTTTTATGACGACTTGCAACCCCAAATGAAACAGTTTGTCGAGATGATGTGCAATGAGGGATATTTTTGAGAAGGAGCCAAATGAAGTAAGTGAATATTTGGATAGCATAGCAAAGAATGACCAGACTTGGGACACTTCCTTGGAATATGACAGAACAGATAATTCTTTATCATCCCATGTACCTAAAGGTGGTGGTTCTTACACTCTTAAACCTAAAGAAGCTATAGAAGCTAGGTGGGAAGCTTTTTTCAACAACATGATCCACGACCTAAAGTTGATGGGGGTCACTGGAGTTGAGGTGGAACGAATTTGCACAGTTTGTGAGGCCATTGGCCATGATACCTCTACTTTCCCCATGCTACCATCTTTGAAGAATATGTTGAGCAACCCCATGGAGGTGAACCATGTGTCTCCCAACTACCAAGGATTCAACTCCAACACTTACAACAAGGGATGTCACAATCATCCAAATCTAAGTTGAGGACCTTAACAACCACAACAACAAGCACCTCCTCCTTTCAATCCATCACCAGTTAATAACAACTACCAAGTGGGGAACTAAAGGAAGAATCAAGAGCTAGTGCATGTGCCACAGATGCAACCCATTGGAGATTCGCTTTAGCAACTTATTGTTGGATATGGACGACATGAATACACCCATGAGGGGATGTATGAGGGTATACGGACCTCAGATGTCGTGTGCACGAAAGCGTGCACGAAGGGAACCTTTTCTCGTGTGAAAATGACCACTCGATAAGTGGAAAAAGCCACTCGATAAGTGGAAAAAGTCACTTTATAAGTGCATAAAGGCACTTGATAAGTGAATGAAGAAGAGGATAAATGAATGTGCTAATATAAGCTAATAAGCCTATATTTAGTTATTTCCTACAATAACTACCACTAAAGCCTATAAATAGGACCCAAGGGTAAGGCATTCAAACTACACTTTCCATGCCATAAGTTTGCAAAAGGCATCTTATGTTCTTCTTCTCCCTTCCATTAAAATCCTCTTCTAAATAGAGATTTAGGCGGTGAAACTTTGATTCGATCCTCCGTGACGAAGTACCGACCGTTGTGGCGAATCCGAGGGTGAAGTTCAGAGACTACGGTGCCGCATACGCAAGCGTAAGTCTATGTTAATCGATCCTAACATCGTTGTTTTGACAGGATCCTACATTGGTATCAGAGCCATACGGGTTCGCCCCGGTCAAACCGCCGCCCCGTCGAACCGATGAACGAGGCGTTGTCTTTTTCACGAATGGGTATCCTACCATTATGGATATGGTAGGAACGCTTCGTGACGGAGAGAACGCAGCGGTTGTTCTTTTCACGTTAGGGTCTTCTGTCATTACGGATATGGCAGGAACTCTCCGTGACGGGAAGAACCGACCGTTCATATCGCCAAGCTTGCACTCTTCATGATTGATGAGTCTCCATTCAATTGAGAATGGGTGCTCTCTTCATGTGGAGCGTATAGTTTGTGAACTTTAGAGTATGTTACTTTTTCATTTTGGCACACGGCCATTAGAGAATAACTACTTTCTCGACGAATGGGTGTCTCATCGGAGAAGAAGATGGTGGTTATTCCCATCGGAGAAGATGACTTTTGGTGCATGATCACCATGGCCAAATGGGCTATGGAGGCAATGCATCCCCCTCCCCATGCGAAGGGGGTTGGCTACGGCCAATAACCACCACGGCCACCCCTCCGGCGGGGGTGTGCGGCCAACCCCTAGCAAGGGGGTGGCCGGCCATGGCCATATGGGCCATGGCCAGTCCATGGCCAATCCATGGCCAGGCCGGCTCCCATATGGGCCATGGCCAAGGGGCCCTGGCCGGGGGCCAGGCCAGGGCCAGGGCCCTGCCGGCCCTGGTAGAGGCCAGGGCCGGCGCCCTGGCCTCAGGCCAGGGCCGGCCAGGCCCTGGCCAGGGGCCAGGGCCAGGCCAGGGGCCTGGCCGGCCCTGGCCGAGGCCATGGTCGGTACCCTTGCCGGCCCTGACCTCTGCCGGGGTCAGGCCGGCCAGCCCTGGCCGAGGCCGGCGCCGGCCACTGCCGGCTCCGGCCTTGGTCAGTGCCGAGCCCCGGTTAACCTTGTTTTTGGTAGGGGGAGGGGGTATGCGTGAAAGGATATGCATGACTAGCCCATACGAGGCCGACGGCAGTCGTCATTCGGCAAAATTCTCCTATAGGGGGGAAATGCCTGGATCCATATGGGAGCCGGCGACGGTGGCTTGTAGAAAAATCCCCTAAAGGGGGGATCCGGCCTTGGCACGGCTATGGCTCATCCCCGACAAATGGCCAGGAAATGCCGAATATTTCGCTAGTATCATACGGGTACTAGGTTGAAATATACATTTTTTGAAAAATACGTTTTCATACGTTTTGAAAAATACGTTTTCAAAAAAGCTTTTCCGCTGCAAAGTACTATAAGAGTACTTTTATTTGATAAAGTGATGGGGAAATACTGAAAGTTACTCTAGATGGTGATTGGAAACATAGTGACCTTTCCGATTCTAGGGTAACATCTTCAATATTTTTCGAAAATAACTTATCAAATTATAAATATCATTCCAAGTGGGAGTTGAAATTAGAACTATCCAAATGGGATATTCTATTATCATTTCAAGTGGGAATTATATTTTAAGAATTTTGAATGCAATGTTTTTGATCAAACCTTCGGTTTTGTGTCTTTTACAGCATTTTAAAAGTAAAATGTCTTCCGCTTCAAAGAATATCGTCGCTGAGTTAAACAGAGGTGAAAACCCCAACGGCGATAATTACAAACTATGGTCCATCAAGATACAATACGTTTTAGAGGAGCAAGAAGTGCTCGAAACTCTAAAGAACGTAATGATTGAACCCGAGTTGGGCACTACGGCCTAACACAGACGAGACAAGGAAGCTTTTGATGCTTGGTCTCGGAAGAACAAGATAGCTCGCATTACGTTATTGAGCAGTATGGCTGATGACATAATGCGCATCTTCCGAGAGCATGACCTAGCCATGGACATATGGTCCAAGCTTGAGGAGAAGTTTGGTGGCACCTCGGTGTCCAAACTTCGTTCTTTAACCATAAGATTTGATTCATACAAGAAACGTCCAGATCATTCCATGGGGAAACATCTGCGACATATGGCGAATCTAATCTCTGAGTTAAAGGATGCAGGTCATGTGCTCACAGATGAGCAACAAATCCAAGCAGTCATACGTTCCCTACCAAATGGGTGGGACCAAATGAAGATGCATCTCACTCATAATGAGAGCATCAAGACCTTCAGCGATGTTTCCAAGCACCTTGAGTTAGAGGAAGAGCGGCTTGCGGATGCCAAGCCAAGTGCAGAAGTGCACATGGTTGCTCGTTCCTCACACGGGGGAAAGAAACGTAAAGATCGTTCGAAGTCTAATAATGAACATAATAAGCAACCTGAGTCTACCAAGAAACCCAAACATAAGGGTGGGCATAAGAAATGGCACAAGAAGAAAGACTTGAAGAGGATCAAGTGCTTCAAGTGCAACAAGTTAGGTCACTACGCCCGTTCTTGTACGGATGAAGGTGACAAGGTAACTTGTAATGATAGTTACATATGTGTTTCTAGTTCAATATTTCTTGTGGAATCTAATTCATTTTGGATAATTGATTCAGGTGCCACCGACCACATAGCAAGGGACAGACGGTCCTTCGTGGAGTATCACCGGATACCCCAAGAAACGAAGTGGATCTATGTAGGAAACAACACACGTGTTGAAGTGAAAGGCGTTGGGACTTGCAAGCTAGTCTTGGACAACGACCGCACTCTCCTACTTCATGATGTTCTCTTCGCTCCAGATTTCAAAGGAATATAATATCTGTGGTCGTGTTAATGGGTCTTGGTTATAGCTGGTTCTTTCAAAATTGTAAAGTGGACCTGTGTTGTAATAATTCCTTAATTGGTTCTGGGTATGTATTTAAAGGATTTATTGTATTAAATACAATGTATGATTCCTCTGATTGTAATGAAAATTTCCTTGTTGTAAATTCTTCGACTTATGAGTCTGATATAATTTGTTGGCACGCAAGGCTTGGTCATATTGGACCAATGCGTATGGATAGACTTGCCAAACGTGGCTTTCTATCCAATGTTTCAAAGGTCGATATGTCGACCTGCGAACATTGCCTTGTGGGGAAATCTTGTCGCAAGCCGTTTGGAACCGGCACAAGGGCCGAGGTTCCATTACAGCTCATCCATTCGGACATATGTGGTCCGATGAATGTCAAGACAAGACGTAGGAAGTCCTATTTCATCACTTTTATTGATGATTTCACCCGATTCGGACATATCTATTTGATATCCCACAAAAGTGAAGCATTAACCTGCTTTAAAAACTATATGAGTTTAGTGGAGAATCAATTAGATCACAAGATTAAGGTCTTGCGAACCGATAGGGGCGGTGAATATCAATCAACAAGTTTTAAGGAACTTTGTGATGAAAAGGGCATAGTACATCAGGTAACTATGCCTTATACTCCTCAACAAAATGGTGTTGCAGAAAGGAGAAATAGGACTTTAATGGAAATGGTCCGTTCAATGATGGCGCAAGCTAACTTGCCAATGACCTTTTGGGGTGATGCATTATTAACGGCCACTTTCATTTTGAACCGCGTACCCTCGAAATCAGTCCTTATGAGTTGTGGAACCAAAGGTCTCCTGACTTAAACATTTTAAAACCTTGGGGATGTGCATCCTACGCACATATTTCCTCCCATAAGTATGGCAAACTTGGGCCACGGGGAAGGAAATGTATCTTTATACGATACGTAAAAAACTCCAAAGGTTATGTTTTCATTGGTCAGGAAGACAATGGAGGTCTAATTGAATTTGAGTCGAGGGATGTCACTTTCTTGGAAAACGAGTTTCCAAGACAGGGCGAGATAAGTCAGGACTTATCTCTATTTGAGATTAATGATCAAGAAGGATTACCTCATTCGAGTGGGAGAATTCTTGGTGAAGAAGAAAATACGTTTCAAACTTCACCAATGGATGATACGAATGACACTAATCCTATTCCATACGGGAATAATGATCCAAGTGGGAGCATTTCTAACGACATTCCAAGTGGGAGTGATATTAGAATTGATCTAAATTCGAGTCAACAAGGACTTGAAGAATCTCAAATACGACGTAGTAGTCGTACAAGGTTGGCTCCTCTAAGATTTGAGGATGAATTTCCGCAAACCTTTATGACTTTACTACAAGACGATGACGAGCCTGCTACTTTCAAACATGACGTATCATGCCCTGCGAAAGACAAATGGATGGAAGCGACGAAGGAGGAGTTGGAATCCATGAAAGTTAACCAAGTCTGGGACTTATTTGACTTACCCAGAGGACGTAGAGCTATTGGGAACAAATGGGTTCTCAAGAACAAGCATAAGGCTGATGGATCTATTGACAGATATAAAGCTCGCCTTGTCGCGAAAGGTTTTACGCAACAGGAAGGGATAGACTACGAAGAGACTTTCTCACCTGTTGTTCGTTTTACCTCGATTCGCCTGATTCTAGCTATAGTAGCTTGCTTAGACCTCGAATTACATCAGATGGATGTAAAGACTGCCTTTCTCAATGGAGAATTGGACGAGGAGATCTATATGGAACAACCAACAGGGGTTGTAAAAGAAGGAAACAAACATAAGGTTTGTAAACTTCGTAAGTCCTTATATGGTCTTAAACAATCCTCGAGGCAATGGTATATACGATTTCAAGAAGTTGTCTTATCAAATGGTTTTTCCATGCTTGATGAAGATAACTGCGTATATATCAAGAGCATTAAGAGCAAGTATGTTATTATGTCTCTATATGTAGATGATATTTTAATAGCCGGAAATGACAAGGGCTTTGTGATGGATATCAAGGCTTGGCTTTCATCAGTTTTTGAGATGAAAGACATGGGAGAAGCCGCATATATCCTTGGAGTTAAGATTTCAAGGAATCGTTCGAAGAAACTTCTTTCTCTTTCACAAGAGACTTATATAAAGAAGGTTCTAGAACGTTTTAATATGCAGGACTGCAAGTCCATTGATACTCCTATAAGCAAGTGCGATAATTTATGTCTGAAATCGTGTCCAAAGAACCAAAAGGAAAAGGAAATTATGGAAAAAGTTCCATATTCCAATGCAGTTGGTAGTCTTATGTACGCTATGATGTGTACAAGACCGGACATCTGTTTTGCCGTTGGAATGGTAAGTCGTTACCAATCCAATCCAGGGCAAGTACACTGGAAAGCGGTTAAGAGGATATTATTGTATGTTAAGGGAACTGCGGACTATGCTTTATGCTATCAAGGAGATGCCTTGAGGCTCGAAGGCTACACTGATGCTGATTGGGCGGGTGATCTCGATGAGCGACGATCGACCTCAGGATATGTTTTTTACTCGAATCTGGTGTAATATCCTGGAGTAGCAAGAAACAATCCTGCATCGCACTTTCAACTATGGAAGCCGAGTTTGTAGCATTTAGCATGGCAATCCAAGAGGCTGTTTGGCTTAGGAAATTCTTAGACAGGCTAATTGATGCAAGTGACTCAGGTGCTGTACCAATACACAGCGACAGTCAAGCATCTATAGCCTATGTCAAAGATCCAAAATTCCATTGTAAGACCAAACACATTGATATCCGCTACAAATTTGCAAAAGACTATGATAAGACCAAGAAGGTAGACATAAGGTACATATCTACGCATGAGATGATAGCGGATCTGCTTACGAAGGCGATCCCCAGAGATGTGTTTTACAAACACTTATCATCTCAAGGATTGCGTAAGAGCTGAGTTGTACCAATGTAAATTCCCATGTCTGTAAATGATCAAATTTAATAAAAGAATAAGTTCTTTTTAACATTGCATATGAATTTTTAAAGAAATGTTTGTGTACATTTTTGAAATCTCAGCTATACTTTCTAGTATGTCGGACAGATTGAGGTTGGCTCTCTCACATGAGCAACCGCCTTTATTATATCAGACGGATAGAATAAAGATGAGACCGGTTTAAAGTCAAAATCGTCAGACGGATGATTTAGAGTCATAACTTAAACAAAATGGTCGTATGAAAGATCTGCATCATATGGATGCTTACAAAAGATCTAAATAGGATTATGAAATCCTATCTGTCTTATGCGGGATGTGGGTCCAGAAGATGATTTGAGTAGTAAAAGGGACTCAAAATCAGACATTGTGGTGTCTGATCATCATCCTTACAACATCATTAAGACATACGCTCCCTGGGAAAGGAGTGATGTTGTAATACGTATTCATACTACTATGCATTTTGACCATTGGGTTAGAATAGTAATTGTGTTTACTATTATGTGAGACCCAAAGACCACATGGGTCTTAACTCGTTACCCTTATGGACTCTAATTGGTTCCTTAAGATTTGACTGGGTGACTGCTATCTTAGCATGTTGCTTATGGACTATGGTTAATTCGGTCCGGCGGGGCATGTTAGAAAAGATAGTCAGTTCAAGATCGAAAGGATCACAAGAAGAGGAAGATTAATTTCATATTCACATTTGGACTTTAAAGATTCAAAGCTGTCCAGCCAATTGTAATCCAGATGGGATTCAATTGTTGAATATAAAGTATAAGAAATGTGAAGAAATAATCTAGGGTAAAGCATGCGTTGATCTACTCAACTTTGTACCTCGAGGGGTGTTGTGTATCTCTAACAAGTGCACAACAGTGGACTCTATGCGCATGACGGTCACACGGCCTATTTCTCGGTATGATAAACAGAAGAGTTAAAGGAAAGATGTTTCCTTACAATCCCCTCAAGTGTGAGTGGGACATGTTGGATATGGACGACATGAATACACCCATGAGGGGATGTATGAGGGTATACAAACCTCAGATATCGCGTGCATGAAAGCGTGCACGAAGGGAACCTTTTCTCGTGTGAAAAGGACCACTCGATAAGTGGAAAAAGCCACTAGATAAGTGGAAAAAGTCACTTTATAAGTGCATAAAGGAACTTGATAAGTGAATGAAGAAGAGGATAAATGAATGTGCTAATATAGGCTAATAAGCCTATATTTAGTTATTTCCTACAATAACTACCACTAAAGCCTATAAATAGGACCCAAGGGTAAGGCATTCAAACTACACTTTCCATGCCATAAGTTTGCAAAAGGCATCTTATGTTCTTCTTCTCCCTTCCATTAAAATCCTCTTCTAAATAGAGATTTAGGCGGTGAAACTCTGCTTCGATCCTCTGTGACGAAGTACCGACCGTTGTGGCGAATCCGAGGGTGAAGTTCAGAGACTACGGTGCCGCATACGCAAGCGTAAGTCTATGTTAATCGATCCTAATGTCGTTGTTTTGACAGGATCCTACACTTATTTAGCTACAACAGGCTCAAATGCAACAACAACAGGCTCATTTTCAGCAGGCTCAAATGCAACAACAACAACAGGCTCATTTTCAGAAAATCCAGTAGATTTAAAAAGCTTAGCAAGCACAGAGCTAACAGTTCCAACAGTTCCAACAAATGAGTGAGAGCTTGGCAAAGCTTGCAGCTAGTCTGTAGAAGGGAAAGCTCCCATCACAGCTACTTCCAAACCCCAATACGAATTGATCTTCTTCGACAGGAAACAACATAAAGCCTTGTCAAGCAGTGACCACTCTTAGGAAGGTAGATTGAAAAGCCCGAGTCGCCAAGGCAAAAACCTAAGCAAGAGGAGGAAATTCAAAGACAAGATAGGGTGCAGGAGGAGAGCACAAGCACAAGCAAGGGCGTATCCAACAAAGTCATTGAAGAAAAGGAGCTCAGGCCATACATATCTCCAACACCTTATCCTTAGCGGTTGCTCCCATCAAAAAAAGATAAGTACCAATCTAAAATTCGTGAAATCTTTCAAAGATGCCAAATTAACATTACATAGCTCGAAGCTATTAATCAAGTCCCTAAATATGCTATGTTTTTGAAAGGCCATTGTACGGTAAAAAGACAATTGCATGGTAAGAAAAAGGCCCTTTTCATTGAGCAAGTTAGTGCGATAATGCATGCTCCACCTAAATTTAATGACCCAAGAGCCCCTACCATACCATGCACCATTGGCATTAAAAAGATTGGACAAGCTCTATTAGATTTATGGTCTAATGTCAACATTCTACGGTACCCTATTTTCACAAAGTTTGGGCTAGAAGAGCTATAACCAACATTTGTATTTTACAATTAAGTCTATTAAAGTCCCTAAGGGTTTCATTAAAGATGTCATTGTCCAAATGGACAATTTTTATTACTCAGTAGACTTTATAGTTCTAGATATCCAAGGACCCCAAGCTACCCATTCTACTCCGATTATTTTAGGTAGACCATTCCTTGCAACATGTAATGCCTTGTTAAATTGTAGGGATGGTCAATTTAAAATCACTTTTGGTAACATGTTTTTAGATTTGAACATCTTTAATGCATGTAAACTACCAAGGGGGAGTGAGGAGGTAGAGGAAGTGAACATGGTTGATTTTCTCGTTGACAATTATTTTAGTACTGAGTTTGATCATGCCATTGATTTCATTGATTCTTTTGTGGAGGATATTGATGACATTCCTTTTGTTCAGGAGGATACAAAGGAGCTCAATGCAATATGGGAGCCCAGATTCGAACCTTGGCCACTAATTGTACCATCTCAAGTGCCATCTGAGGTGGAGGATCTAAGCCAAACCTTAAACCACTCTTTGAATTCCTCAAGTATGCCTTTCTTAGGGATAAGAATGCCTTTCCAGTGGTAATATCTTCTAAACTCACTTTAGAACAAGAAAGCACCTTACTTGAAGTCTTGAGAACTTATAAGGGGGCCATTGGTTGGTCCATTGCTGATATTAAAGGTATAAGCCCCCTTGTTTGTATGCATCATATTTATTTAGAGGATAACGCCAAACCCACTAGAGAAATGCAACGTAGGTTGAACCCCACATTAAAAGAAGTGGTTAAAGGAAAAGTACTTAAGCTGTTAGATGCGGATATTATATATCTCATTTCTGATAGTAGGTGGGTTAGCCCTACCCAAGTTGTACACAAGAAGATTGGCCTCACCGTGGTGTAAAATGATAGTGATGAGCTGATACCAGTTAGGACTACCACAAGGTGATGCATGTGTATTGATTTTAGGAAGCTTAACTCCCAGACTAGGAAAGACCACTTCCCACTCCTCTTTATTGACCAAAAATTGGAGAGAGTGGCCGGACATGAGAATTATTGCTTCCTAGATGGTTTCTCGGGTTACTACCAAATAGAAATTGCCCCAAAGGACCAATATAAAACCACTTTCACTGGTTCCTTTGGTACTTTTGCTTTTATGAGAATGCCATTTGGTCTATGTAATCCCCCCGCTACTTTCCAACAATGCATGCTTAGTATATTTAATGATATGGTTGAGAAAGTTGTGAAGGTATTCATGGATGATTTCTCTGTATACGGTAGCTCTTTCATAATTGTATATCAAACTTGGCCCTTGTTCTCAACAAGTGTATTAAAAAGAACATCCTATTGAATTGGGAGAAATTCCACTTCATGACCACCGAGGGCCTTGTCCTTGGTCATTTAGTCCCATAGAGGGTATTCAGGTAGACAAGGCCAAGGTAGAAATTATTGAGAAGTAACCAAGCCCCAAGTGTGTGAGGGACATCAAATCATTCATTATTTATGCATGATTCTATAGGTGATTTATTTTTTCCCGCCCTCTTTAAAATTTATTAACCTAGAGTACTGATTTTATAAGGACACCTGAGTGTCAACATTCATTTAATTCTTTAAAAAGTAGCTAACCTCTGCTCCCATTCTACAAGTTCTTGATTAGGCCTTTCCATTTGAGATCATGTGTGACGCCAGCAACTTTGCAGTTGGTAAAGTGCTAGGATAAAGAAGAGGTAAAATCCCAGTGGTTATCTACTATGCTAGCAAAACCGTGAATGAAGCCCACATGAACTACACCACTACTTAAAAGGAGTTGCGAGCTGTAGTATTTGCCCTGGAGAAATTCAGAAGCTATATCTTGGGATCCTCTATTTTGATTTACACTGATCATTCTGCTTTAAAGTATTTGTTGTCTAAAAAGATGCTAAGCCTAGACTAATACGATGGATTCTTTTATTGCGGGAGTTCAATATGCAAATCAAGGACAAAAAGAATGTGGAGATCCTTATAGCCGACCATCTTTCAAGACTAACATTTGACTAGAAAAACACACCCTAGAGCGAGGGGGAATAGGGTATAGGCACAAATTAAAAATCAAAGCACAAAATCAATCAATCCAAATTGTAGAATTATGCCAGCAAAGATTTTTCAACAGAGTGGCTCCCTGCCTAGGCTCCCTGCCTCTATTCTGATCCCAAACCCTTGAGGCTTTCACCCTCTTTTATGACCAAAAGGAGAAAAACAAACCGATCACACTTCCGGGTAGTGATCACACCATACAAGTTAACATTTCAAAGTTTATCACAAAGATCACTTCTGAATGAAGCTATTCACAAATATTACCTAACACCAAAATAAAATAGAAAAGATGTTACTGTGATGTAGATCGTCTCTCAATGCACATGTAGGCGTAAACCGTGCATGATTCTTACGTATGGAGAGAAAGTTGTCGCCTTTTTAGTTTCACGTCTCGAAAGCCTCCCACTTCTTCTTCTCACACTTGAGGCTTGGACAATGGTGATTAAAGGGTGGCTAGCAAGGATGAAGAACTCTGGAAATTTTGGGTAGATGCTTCGGGTGGCTAGCAAGGATGAAGAACTCTGGAAATTTTGGCTAGATGCTTCAATTCTTTTTCTCCAAGGGATGTGTAATGGCCTGTTTTTGTCGTGCACGTTTTTCCGTAACGAAAATGATTTCAAACGATTTCAAACGATTTCAAATTGAGTAAATGAATTTTTTCTATTTTTCATTGCTCAAATCTGAAAATGGACTTTATTTTCCTGATCCCCGCGACGATACAGACCCGTGGTATTATTTTCGTAATTTTTCGGAGTCATTTCATCTCAGGGGAAAAATCGTAATTTCGTATTATCTACGTTTTACTAATTACTCTTTAACCTCACTTATATTAATTAACCACCAACCTAACCTACCCTTAGCAGCCCAACACAAAAACGTGTAATCATGTTTAAGTTTTCCCTAAACTAGGTTCATCCCCCAAACAATTTGTCAAACCCTCATTAATACTCACATTAATTCAATTAACAAATATATTATTAATTTCATAACCTATTTAACCCTTCCCCCTCCTCTCGTTCACAGGCAACCCATCACCCTAAGCTCCGATGGAGCTTCCTCTGACTGTGCCCGAACTCGACCCAGCCCCCCTCTACATCACAGGCGTTCCCGTCGTGCCCGAAAGCCTCCACCGCCACAGACCTCCCCACCGCCTGCTCCGTCGAGAAGATCCACGCCATGTCCCTCATCCACCATGGCCTCCCTCGCATGAAAGTCAATGAACGCAACTTGGTAAACCCAACCCCTCTGCTGCCTTGGTCACCCACGCTCAACCTCTTCTCTACCGAAACTCGACGCCAGCCCCGCCTCTTCCCCCTGTCTTCGACCCCATCTCCTTCAACCGCTGCCCTAGCCTACGGAGTCACCATCGGTGATGTTTCCACAACCCCTAGGCACGCTCATCTCCTCTGCCACTCTGAATAAGCTCACGAGGGCCCCCACGCTGTCGTAGCAAGCACCGCCCTCCCCCGCTTCCCTCTATCCTTGCCGACGCCGCTGCGCCACCTCACGCCTCCTTCCACGACCCCATCCCATGTCGACAAACCCCGCGAGCCTCCCCAGCATCCATGAACGACGAACCCACACTCTCCCTCCATGCTCGCATCTCTCCACCCCTTATCTCCTCCGCATCCTCTCCACCACCCCGTCGAACCCCACCACCATACGCCGCCATCACCAAGCGCCCGCAAGTTCCCCCCTCCGATCTACCCCAACTTCACTGCCACCCCTCCATTGGGGCGTTCTCCACCGCCACTTTCCACCACTCCACCGAGGCCCTCCACCGTGACCTACCACGACCTCCACCACCCGAGCGTTGCCCTGCCGAGGCCGCTCCGATGACCCCCGTTGCCCGCTGCCCATGCAAGTATATTATATTTACTTATATACGTATTTTATATGTATAATTCCTAGTATCTATGTACCAAAAAATACACGACGAACATTTTGCCCGCGTTGCCCCCGTTGCCCGTTGCCCCGTTGCTCGCTGCCCACCGCCTCCACCGCCACAAACCTCCCCACCGCCACAGAATATAAAATACGTATATACCCACAGAAGAGAGGGAGATGGAGGGTAAAATAAAAGGGTATATACGTATTTTATATGTATAATTCCTAGTATATTATATTTACTTATATACATTAAATGGAGGGTTTGATCTAAAATTGATAAAAATTATCTATGTACCAAAAAATACACTGTAAGGTCCAGAAAATCCAACGCGTCGCGTACAATGCGTAGACACTGAAATCATCCCAATCTGAAACTTATATTTTTAAAAATGATTTTTCAAAGATTTAAGTGATTAATTCTAAATTTCTTTTAAAATTCGTATCTTCTAAAAATACGTGTATTTTTCAAATACAAAAATATGTTGGTGTTCTACAAAGCAAGACGAACATTTTGACATATCATATGAAGATCTCTGACGTGTATATTTTTCTGAATAAATCATGAAACATTTAGGATCGTTAATTTTTAACATAGTTTTAATTCTAAAAATTGTTGTTGAGCTTTTAAAAATTATTAAAAATACCGATGAGCTTCTTAAAATTATTTTCTTACTGTATAAAATTATTTTACTCACCTCAACCTATCTAAAAATTATCGGTATGTATTTTGACGGGTTTTAAGCTATAATAAAAATACAACTAAGTTTGATAAATAGACAGAAATAGTATAAGTCTTAACCAATGACTTCTTATGTTTGCAGGTACTGTTTCTTGAGCACGAGCACCCCTAGCTCCAGCCTCGGCTTCCTACGACGATTCTCAAGCTAGTAAGTCACTCTAATTCTAACTTTAGAAATTTAGATAGTGTACGGGTATGAATGTAGGATATCACATATAGCCTCAGAACGGCTATTAACCTGAACAAATGATTAGAGACCTAATTAACCAGGGAGATAATCAACTACAGAACGACTATTCACTTAAACAACCAATTTTTGTATTCCATGTTTATTGGACTTGTCTTTATCCTCAAATTTCTTAGCATCCTCTTTGCTTTACTTTCTGGTTTTTAATAAGAAAGTCAATATGTGGTCTTGGTTTAAATATCATAGTGGTAGAGATCTAACTAAATATGGAACTCTAAATAAATATAAACTACTCTACTTTTTGTTAATCAATGGAATAGATGTGATTATTGGTGTTCTTAACATTGGTATCACCCGGTGTCTAGGATCGTTTGTGCCAAAGTTTAGATCACCCTGCTTGTGGGGATTGTGGCCTGCTTAGCCAAACCTGACTGGCCGTGTATGCTTGGATCAATGCCAAAATACCAATTATCATCAGTTGCAACCATTGTTTTAAATACATTTAAATAAGTTACTTCAACCTTTCATCGAACATAAACTCTTATTTCACTTTGATAACTTCCTTGTCTCGTTCACCCTTGCCTTTCTTACTTGTCACATGAAAACTATGCATGAAATATCGATACACTTGTTACACGATTGCTCACGTATAAATATTTCCACCACCTAAAGCATGTCATATACAATTCATTGATTGCTATAGAAATATCTTGCTCAATTATAACCTGAAATGTAGTATGAAATGACATACCGTGTTGAAACATAATGAATGAATGACAATATAATGCTAGACATATTGAGATTGAATGCTTAAAATAATTGGCACTGCACTGGGTTTGGGTTTACTTATTTTTGAGAAAGTGTGGGGAGCGACCGCGTGCCAATACACATTGCACCGTACCGTACCGACCGTCTAAAATGAAATGTACCGCCTAAAGTGAAGTGAGATCTGTCCGGGTGAGCGCCCCCGTGGCAACACTATACTTTCCTATATAAGTCACGTAGTTTTTAGCTTTACTGCTGCTTACTTGTCCTTTTATTGCTACTGCATCTACCTGCTAATTTTACTATTGTTACCACACTGCATGCTGGTTAAAATTTTGTTACTACTATATCGCATATGCCATACCACAGTTGTTGCTATTGTACGTAACTTTTTGCACTTGTACAATCACCTTTTACTTCACTTATCGCACTTGCATGCATGTCTACTCTTACCTTACTTGTTGTACTTGCAAGATCATCTTTAATTGTTTACCATAGCAAGTTCCATACTTTTGCACTACTCTATTTCTATTGCTAGAATTGTTGTGACTTACCTACGGTTCCATCTTCGTGGCACTGGTAGACGACACACAGGTTGATGTAGGTGATCCTGAGTTCGTAGAGCCAGAGTTCGACCTTGAGACCACAGCTTTTAGAGTTACATTCACTTATGTACTTCTTTTCTTTCATATGTCCTTGTTGTTTAATATGGATTGTAATAAAATGGACACTATTTGAGTATTTTTGTACATCTCTGCAACGTGGCTATAGTGTTTTCACTGGTGATCTGCAGACCTGTAAATGTAATCAAATAAGGAATGGCCTCCTGAGAGCGGGTCGTTACAAGTTTGGTGGCCCACACAGGTCCGCGTTAAATACCTCGTGAACAATATAGTATGATCAGGATGTACAGTATGAAATACTCAAATTGGCCTCGAGTACCGGACGTCTCGAGTTCTCACCTGTATAGGACATACGGGTAAAGTATCATTATTACCCATCTTCTTGGGTCTTCATTCCCTTCTTTGAACTCTTAACCCTCAACTAGGAACTCGTATTCCATTCTTTGGATGGATCTTCTTCTAGTACTCTCCTTTGACAACAATCTTCCATAGATTGAACCTTTCATTCACTTCAGTGCCATCATCCTTCTTTTGATGGCTTTCTAATAGTCCTATTTCTTCCTATTTGACGTTTAGTTCGCTTGAAATCTGGCTACACCCTTTTGTAAGGTGGGTAGCATCCGAAATTCGAGTTCGACAACGGGAGCAGATCAGAAGGACCAGTGAAGATCAGGCCAGACATACGGAGGCAGTGACAACTACGATGGAAGTTGAGCCAAGGAAAGCTGAAGAGATTCGAGAACTCATAGATGTATTTTTGAATAAATCTCGTAGGATTATTTTGGATCACGTTCATCGGTCCATATTTTACACCTTTTTCTACATATTTGCATACTATTTTGATCGCCCATACCGCGCTTTTCACGATTATTCGACGATATTGCGTTACTTTTCACTATTTCTTGTTTTTGTTGGATTTCAGGAAATATGGAGCGATCGGGAGCAAAAATGAGCTTAAGGGACTTGCACGCATACCAGAGCGTCGCCCAAGGCCCAATCGAAGAGCTAACAGCGCTGGATGATGAGCGGGAGAAGAAGGAGATCGACAAGGAGGCGCGGAGGAGAAGAGTTGATTCCAGAAACAAGCCACTCAGCCGAGTAACGCAACCCACTCCCCCGAGTGAAGAAGCATACTCGGCCGAGCAATACTGATACGTCGACATTTTTGGGATTTTCAAGGTTCCTTAGGGCATATTTACTAGCACATCCTAAGTCAGACGAACAAAAATATGAAAGAAGCAGCAGAAAAATATTATTACTCTTTTAATAAAAACTACCCTAAAGAAACATGCCCCTTAGCCGGGATTCTCTACTGACTCGGGTTGGGTCTGACCAACCCGAGAAATGTCTAACTACTGCAAGATATGAAAAGCATAATAAAAGGACTCACCCAAAATCTTAGCCTTGGTTCAGACAAGATGTACCTCATCGTCTTCTCGCACAGTGACGTCCCCCACGTTTTGCGCGTCTGAATGTGTGCAATATATAATTGGGGGCGTGAGATTTAAATATTTGTAACCGCAAGCGCACGGTGTCGTTGCGTGGCTTGGGGGTCGAACTCAGGGAGGCGTGGTTGTGCTTGTGTCAAGAAGGATCGGATTCACCCCATGGGCGAGCTAGCCCGAATCGGATAATGGGTTGTCACAGTAAATGGAATGCAAGGGATAAACAATATAAAGAGAAAACCCGGGACTTCGGTTTCCACCCTATCGTGCGATTCTCGCCGATACGGCCTACGGGTAGGATAGCGATCAGAATTAGGGTCTAATGGTGAGACGTTACCTCTGAAAGTGGTACCAGCGTCCCATGGGCCCGATATTCCGGTCGGTACCCTGGATGATACGCCGGACTTCCCGGGTTTGGTCAGTGGGCACTCCCGTGTCAATTAACACTGACCGACTTCGGGAGCACTAAGGTCGCAACGATAACTCCCAACGCCTCATCCTGCCGCTCCCGCGCGTTAGGATTTATCGTCTACGCTAAGGGCGTGCGCTATGGCTAGGGAGTCAACCGCCAAGTTTATTCCCCCTTGGCCCAACGGTCAAAGGCGGTCTTTTTCCCGCCGATGACAATAAAACACCCCGCGTAACCAGTAGATTCCTAATCCCTATCGATTTCCTAGTCCTATAGACGTATCGGGGAGAGCTCACGAAGGTGTTTCCACCAAAATCCCAGATTTGGGAACTACTCACACATATTTAGTAAAAAACGATCTAAATCGAAATCGACTGTTAGAAGCATGATCGGGCGATTAAAAAGCATTAAGAGTAATGGTAATAACACTATATTATAGTTTAACAAAGATCGGAAAACTTCCAAATATCTGAAAAATTACAGCCGTCAAGAGAGAGAAAAAACAGCAAAAAATAACAACAACTCGTTTCTGGAAAACCTAGGGGTCATATATATAGAATACGATATCACCCGATCGGGTGACCTGCTTCGTTCTTCGGCAGCTCAGAATAGGATTTCACCCGGTCACACGGCACGGTCGGTTGAGGGTTGAAGCTGATCAGTTGGATCTTCGTGCCATCGGGTGAACTGGTCGGTTGAGCTCTCCGTGTGATGGCTTCGGAGAATCGGCTACAGGTGAACCAATCGGGTGAAGGTCACCCGATCGGTTGGCTTTCAGCATCAAACTTTAGAGAGTTGGGGTATTTGAACCGGTCTATGAACCGACCGGGTGACTTCTTGGCCGCTCCAACTTGTGTCCGGGTGGTGCACGCGTGCAGCACCCGATCGGTTGGAAGTGACCAACCGGTCGGGTGAGGGGCTGAAAGATATGATCTTCGTCGTTTGACCCCCTGGATCACACGTGACTCCTCCCTTTGCTCCGAGGACTCATGATATCGTCATTTTATGTCCCCTACGCCAGTAAACTCCTGCAAAATACAAAAAACATGGAAAAGTGAAAGAAAACAAGAAAACACGAGAAAACGAATACAAGACGGCGGAAAACAACGGAAAAACACAAAAGAAAACGTGCGTGAATATATAAAATATAAACGCACATCAAAATCCCCCAAGCTGAACCCTTCCTCGTCCTCGAAGAAGACGAGTGAGAGTAGGAGCTCGGAGGGAGAAAATAGAGAGGAAGAGAGGAAAGGAGAAAACAGAAAATCCTAAATCGCCCGTCAGAACCAGCAAAATCAAAAACACACACCAAGCTAACAAATGCCAAATCACACCACTAAACCGAGGAATACGAGTCCAGACAAGTGCCATGGGCCCACACCGCGAAGCACGAGTGAGTGTGGTCGTGTGCTAGCAATCGGTGCCACTATCTACGATGTGCAATAAAGCTCGATTTACACAAATCCAGGAAATGACCCAAATATCGATTCGATTCGAATTAAGCAGTGAATATATAGCTCAAGCATGCATGAGAATAGAGCGAGAATCGAAACGTATCATGCGTCAGGGACTCCACAACTAGGGTTAAGGAAATCACCACACTATAGCCTAGATAATAGCTAAAAAGTTCCTAAGCCAAGTGTTTTCGAAAACGATGGGGGTTGAGATGATGTGGAGTAGAACACTCGGTGCAAACTCTCGCCTTCCCTTTATTCTCGGTAAGCAGGAAAAATATTCACTCGGGAATTTTTTTGGGTTTTGGGTATTTGTAATTTTTTGGCTTTTTGGCTATACAATTTTCTCTTTTCTTTTCTTTTTTTGGATTTTTGGGTTTTTTGGCTATACAGATGTGTACTCTCCCAAGTGGGAGAACGGTACACGACGAGGGGATTTGCACCAAGTAAAACAAAAAAAGAAATCGGAATCTAAACACTTGGGCAAAGGAAACTATTCTCGCTAATTAGAGCATGGGCTAAATGGGTTATCCTAGTCCTTAGTTGTGGAATCCCGACACATGCGAAATAAAGTATACGATATACATTTAGCATGCAGAAGCAGACCGGAGAAACAAATACCGCATATTCAAATCGAATCAAGATAATCTAGGGGTCATTCCTGGATAGGTATATAATGTAAAATCACAAAGTACAAGCACACCAAACAGCTAGGCACGACACACGACTCACAAAAAGCTAAGTGGACCCACGATGCATAAAATGCAAGAGGACTCGATATCCTAGGGTTAGTGAATGTGATTATCGATGCCATGCTAGGTGTGTGTGATTTTGTGGCAATTCATCATAGGGTTCATCTCTAGGAGAAAGAGATAAAAAGAAGAAAAGAAAAAAAAGAAAAAGAAAAACACGGAGAAAAACGACTCAAATAACGAAGAAAAAGAAACAAATGACGCACGAAGTGCGACTCCCCCAAGCTGAAGCTTGCATTGCCCTCAATGCAATAGAATTAAATACGGGAGGGCAATGAATATGGGGGGAATACGCACAGACACAAAAAGACACGAAAGACAAGAAAATCACACAAACGAGACTGAAAATACGAATAAAAATAAAAAGCACACCACACGACATATAAACAGAAATTAAAAATAAATAAAGAAGAAAAAGCACACGACACGACAAAGAAACAAACACACAAGGAAAAACGACACACGACAGCACACAGAAAAAGTTTGACATCCCCCAAGCTAGACATGAAAATGCTAGCAAGATGATATGATCGTGAAAATGCAGAGATATGCAAGGGGGAGGTCAGAAAACAAAATGAAATCAAAAAGCAAGAGATGGGGGGCCCTCGCCCTCCTCGGAAGAGGGTGTGGATGGGTGGTCGGGGGAGGCGGGGGGTGTGCAGAGAAGTGGGGAAAGAAGTGGAGGAATAGGTGCAGTGGGGGTGTGAATAAATGGTGGAGTGTCGGTGGAGGTGGGTGGTGGTGGAAGTACGGCGATCAAGGCGGTGGTAGAAGGGATAGAAATGGGGAGATAAGACGTGATGGTGACGGTAGTGGGTGGCGGTGGGAGAAAACTGGAGCGCACTTGCAATTTCTTTCGGCGCATATATGCAGTGACGGTGGAGGAGGGAGGAGGTGGTGTGGGGGCGACAGAAGTGGTCGTGAGATGAGAAGTGGATACGGGGATAGGAATAGATGTGGGAGGGGGAGATGATCGCCTAGGTGGGGGTGAAGGAGGTGGGGATGGGTGGGATGGTGGAGGAGAAGAATGTGATGGGGGAGGTGACGATCGTCATGGTGGTGAAGGTGGTGGTGAGGGGTGTGGTGTGGGTGGTGGTGGTCCGTGGACGTGGGTGAGAAGGCGGAGGATGGCGGCCACGTTTCTCTCAAGTGTGAGGAAATGTGGGTGAGTGAGAAAGGAGGACGGTGATGGGTCCGAGGGGGTAGAGGACGTGGCAAGAGCACAGAGAGCAGCGACCTCGGCCTCGAGAGCAAGACGAGCTGAGGCTTGGCGGCGACTAAAAGAGGTGGACTGATGTGAAGCGGAAGTGGTGCCGGGAAGTGATGTGGAAATAGTGACGGCGGCAGTGGTCATGCCGGCACTGGACAGAAGGCCGGAGATGGCCGCAGAAAGGTCCTCGGCAGTGATAGGGCCAGGAGCACGGGTGGTGTGACTCGGGCCAGCCCCGATATCTCCCAGGGACGTAGGGATATCCTGCTCGCCTAAGCGGGCGGCAGGGGAAGGTGGTCTGCGTGCGTCCGGGGGAAGGAAAGGAAGGCGCAACCCTACTAGAAACTCGGGATCGGGCGGAAAAGTCCAATCTCCCACTACAGCAATAGTCATGCGAGCGGGGTTGGGGAGAATGGTGTAGGGGGCTGGGGGTGGCCGTATTTGAAATCGAAACGACGATCAGGGCGGGGCTTAATCATATGAATATGCCGCAGGACATCAAGATCTAGACGTGAGGGTCCTGCGGCAGTGGGAAGATCTCTGGGGATGGGGATATTAATTGGGGATAGGAAGCAATGATAGTGATTATTCCCCCATAACAAATCTTGCCCTTGCCGGCCCGACTAATCTCGAAGAGCTTGTAAATAAGCCAGTCACCGGCATGGACAGGGACAGTAGGGGCCCTAAAGCTAATCCCATCATCGTCTCGGACGAAAGGGAAAGCCATGGCCCATAGAATGAAAAGATCAGGGATGGTCATGGTGCCTGACTCATCCCTGGGGAAAAATGCGGAGGATATGATCCGATGGGCCAGACGAAATATAGGATGGATGATTGAGGAGGCCTTGGCCTTACCTCGGGGATAGCGAGGGAGTATGGTGAGGCGGAACCAAAAGTTATCGACGTCGAATTCGGGTGGATACCCGTAGTGTCGAATAGCGTTGTCCCCAAGGATGGGGAAACTAAATATATTATTAATCGTGTTCAGGTTGGTGCAGATGGTTTTGTTACGCACCCGAAAAATAACGGTCGACCCCGATTCACAAACGAGTGAGGAAAGAAATTCTAGTGTGAGGGACGGGTAGGACACCGCAGTGATGTTCAGGAAGGCTAACCAACCTAGGTTCGTGAAAAGAGTCTCGACCTCGGTGAAGACACCGAGATCGATAAGCGATTGGGTGTGGGCGAACTTGGTCAACAGATGCCCCCGAGCATCCAGTCTAAGGTAGAAGTCCTTATGCTCTTGGTTCCTAAATCGATACCCATGCGGGCCCAACATTGGGTCCTCAGGGGGGATAACAGGTGGGGGAGGGGCCAGTGATAGTGCATGTGGTGTATTGGGAGGAGGACGTGTTTGTTTGCGTCTCTTTCGAGACGGTTCCTCTTCCCGCATGATACCCTTCCCCTTATCACGATCTCGGGCCATAGTAGGTGCGTGAGTGTGATGCAAATGAGTGTAGGACATGATGAAATCACGCACACATAAACAGTCAAGCGAGTAGAAATTCTAGGGTAAAAAGTAAAATTGAGCAGTGGAGCGAAGTTACCCAGCAGAGGTTGGAGTTCCTTGCTTGAAATTGACCCCAATACCGTGCAATTGGACAGAGTGTGGAGCCGCGGCACTTCTCTTCAGCGAAAAATCCGAAAATGGGGGGATTAGGGCTTGAGAAAGCGAAATGGGAGAAAGAGAGGGAGAGAAAATGATGGAGAGATGGAAGGGGTAGGTGGAGAGAGAGGCTAGAGGGGGAGTGGAGGTCGTGGGAGAAGTTTTCCGGCCGTTGGGAGCGCGGAGGAGACGAAACGACGGCGGATTCGGCGAGATCGGGCGAGAAAACGAACGGATGGGGGGTTTATTTATAGGGTTTAAGTCGAACCGATCGGGTGAGTTGTCACCCGATCGGTTGACTATTAGGTCGAGATTTTCAGCTGAAGAGACGCTACAGGCGAACCGGTCGTTTGATAACTCACCCGGTCGGTTGGCCACTCCACAAATTTTCCCAAAAGTTTGGTACATCTCACCCGGTCTGTCACCCGATCGCGCTGCGTATCAACCGATCGGTTCATCATTTCCCAAAAATTCTCGAGAATTCAGCCATGTTCACCCGGTCTGCCAACCGGTCTCGCATATCTTCACCCGATCGGTTCGTTGAGCGACTGATACGGCCAGCAGCTGATACATCCCACCCGATCGGTTGAGTTATCAACCGATCGGTTGGGGCCTTGTTTTCTGCAAAAGTCCACAAATTACCTAAGTCCCTCGACGGAAGTTCTTGCGACTGGATTTATTTATTAAAATAGATAAAATAAAGTTAAAAATAGTCCTAAAAATTGGAAACAAAGGTTTAGAGCATGGGTTGCCTCCTATGAAGCGCTTTTGTTTAACGTCGTTAGCTCGACGCCCGTTGATGATGTTCAAGGTGGGCGATACAGGTGATGCCCAAAGTCTGGCATCGCTTCAGATCCAGGCCTGGTAGCTTTTGGTGTAGTCGGTGGTGACAAGAAGGCTCGCTCAACGACTCTCCCTTTGTTGACGGGGTCCGGGGGCTTCTCGCTCATATTGGCGTCCACCGCCACTCATTTAAGGATCCAGACCTCATCTCCAGTGAGCCCCATGGGCTCTTTGCCTTTTCTCCTCGTAGGAGGAGCCTTTGGGAATCCGGGAGGGATCACATATTGGGCGACCGCCTCATCAGCAACTTCTTTCTTTGGTGAGCCAACTTGCTCTCCAAGATCTCCCAAGCTATCGGGGAGATTTCTCGAGAGAATCTCCCAGGAGCTTGCTTCCACAGCTCTCTCTTATTCGTTCTCCAGCATACTGATACTAGGATCATCCGGGGGATCTGGGTGCTTCATTGACAACCCCAAGTCAAATTCGATTTTTTCTTTGCCGACGTTGAGGGAAAGCTTCCCATTCTTCATGTCAATCAAAACACCGGCAGTGGCCATGAAAGGCCATCCAAGGATAATAGGGGTGTGCTTATCTTCCGGCATATCCATCACCACAAAATCCACCGGCACTTGCACTCCACTCACATCAACAGGGAGGTCGTCTACTACTCCCACCGGGTATTTAACTGATCTGTCGGCTAATTGAAGTGTCATACCCATGGGCTCCAAGTTTTTCATCCCTATTCTCCTCTACAGTGATAGGGGAATTAGACTGACGCTCGCTCCTAGATCGACGAGCGCCCTCTGGATTCGCACTTCCCCAATTGAACAAGGAATGGAGAAACTTCCTGGGTCTTTGAGCTTGGGCGGATTTGCGCGCTGAATGAGGGAGCTGCACTCCGCCGTTAATGCGACCTTCTCCTTTCTGGACCCTCTTGTCACCAAGTCCTTTAGAAATTTGGCGTAGGAGGGAACCGTCTCGATGGCTTCGAGGAAGGGGATTTGCAAGCTCAGATCTTTTACCATGGCAAAGAATTTGCCATACTTCTCGTCAATCTTGGCTTGGGCAAGCCGTTGTGGAAAAGGCACAACGGGCTTGAACGCTCTGAGGTTCCCTTCCTCATCCTTTTTCTTCTCCTCTTCATGGACTCCCTTCGGAGTCGTTGGCTTTTGGCGACGAAGCACCGTCGTCATTCAGTTTTTCAATTGGTCGTTCAACGACCGACGGTGCTTCAGGTTCCTTGGGGGGGCACTCTTGTGGGGATTTGTGTTCCGCTCCTCAAGACGATAGCGGACACGTTCGCATGCTCATGCATGAGAGCCAAGGTCTGATTCACCCCCTTGGGTTCACTTCAGGCTTGGCGGTAATAGATTCTGCGGACTCTGAAGGTTCGCCACTTGTAACCCCAGCTGGGTCACCTGATCAGTGAGAACTCTCTGTCCTATCTCCAGCTTTAGATTTATTTTCTCCTAGTTGGCGATGTATTGAGTTAAGAGGGACTCAACCGGAGAGATGGCCCTCTGCTGGTCATATTGCTGCTGGATGGGCTGTTGATTCCTTGGGGCATATTGTTGATATTGTTGTGGAGGTTGCTGCTGCAGCTGAGGCCTAGCCAGATGATATATCTGTTGTTGCTGCTGCTGAGGCGGCGGCTGCTGATATGGTGCCCGGTAGCTAAGATTGGGATGATTCCGGTTGTTAGGAGAGTAGGCCGGGTTGGAGCTAGTCTGTGGTGGATACGATGCATTTCCTGTAGGATTATATAATAGTGTGTTCGCTTGGTCCAACGGTGGTGAGATGTCACCACCGTCGAAATCCCCCATGACTTCTGTTTCCACCGCGACAATATGTTGTGTACCGGCGCCACCGGCTACTACCATCAATGCAGAGATCTGGGTCGACAACAAGTCAAACTTGCTGGATAATTTGTCGACGTCCTTGACCCTGTGGATACCCCCAGATCTAGGTGTGTCTCTCTCGTCACACCACCGCTCATTATTGGATGCCATATTTTCTAGAATTTGTCCGGCATCTTCTTCACTTCTTGACATAAAGGACCCTCCAGCCGCGGTGTCCATGGAAGATTTCAAATCGTCCCTCAACCCATTTTAGAACAGATTTATGATCTGCCACTTGGTGAGCTCATGGTGGGGACATCTCAACTGCATTTCCTTGTATCTGGTCCAGGCTTCATGCAGAGACTCGTGGCTGGCCTGGGAGAAGGAGGAGATTTCACTCCTCAGCTTCATGGTCTTCCCCGGAGGAAAGAACTTCGTCAGAAAAGCATTTGAAAGCTTCTCCCAGGTGTTGAATGTGTTCGGGTCCTTCCCCCTAAGCCACAGCTTGGCCTTATCTCGCAGAGAGAAGGGGAATAGCTTTAGACGGATCGCCTCAGTTGTGACACCGTTTATCCGGAAGGTGTCACATTTCTCCAAGAAGGAGTCCAAATGTTCAATGGGGCTCTCCATGGGTGCATCCGAAAATTGATCCTGCTGGATCCACGTCACCAAAGATGGCTTAAGCTCGAAGCTTTGCGCCGTAATAGCAAGAGGACGGATGGCGGAGGTGGACTCGATGGATGGCATCGAGTATTCCAGCAGGGACTTGTGAGGTGGGGTGTTCTCCCGCATGGTTTCGGGATCCTCTCTTCTTCGCTTCTCGACGGCCAAACGCCTTTGGGTGGCGTTTTGTCACGCCCCGCTTCCCAAAAATATGGAGGCGAAGCGTGAGAAGGTCCGCTCAGACTTGAAGCTACAAAGCTGCAAGTCCGATAAGCGTCAATCAAATTTAAAACTACAGGTCCTTGCAATGCGAGCGAAACAAGATAATAATAATGAAATGAGACCAAAGAATAATCTCAGAATATCCATAAATATAAATTCCAACATTGCAGAAAAGCCACCAGGCTGAAATAAAAGAGAGTCTAAAGGCCCAACATGGCCAACAAAAGTACAACGTACAAAACAACGGTGCTACGCACCGACAACTAACAACAAATCTAAAACAAAAGAAAGCTCAGCAAAAGTCACCAAGAAAGATCACTGGTGTCCATAAAACTCCTCCTGGCAATCATGGACTCGGACTCAGCGTCAACAAAACATCACGTACTCAGCAACGGTCTCCGGCACAGGGTCTAACATGTGACACCCAAAAGAGCAAGGGGCACATGTCAACAAGTCTACAAGAGACTTGTGCAAGGAAACTGGAAGTATGCAAAAGTAAAGCAACCTAGCAGTTCTAGCATGAATGCGATGACATGGCAGTTAAAGTATGGGTGCAACAGGTAAAGTAAAGTAAAGTAAAGTAAAGTAAAGTACGAGCATGGCATGGCATGAATCATTCACAAGACAAGTACAAGACAAGTAAAGTAAGCACCTCGTGCACAGAGATTCCGTCTTTTGGCTAGAGTGGCTGATCGGGCCAACTCCTAAGCTCAAGTGACCGTTTATCCCTACCCCTCCACGTGTATCGGGCATTGGTTTTCAGCCAACACATGAGGCCCGCTTCTGGATCACGAGCCAGGAAGTGTTTTAAACAAGTATGGCGTAGGGGTGCACCTAGCCGGAAACACGGAAACACGGATTGTACAAGTATTTTGTAGCGTGTGCTACGATGCAATAATCAATTTGGATGACATGTAAGATGCAATGCATGGCAGTTAAAAGTGCATACAGATAGGGAAAGTAAACGTGACAGTTTAGTATGCATGAACAACAAGTTTAAGGGTTGGATCTAGCTTCGTTGTCAAGCTAGATCAATTAGGTGACGGATCTAGTTTCGTTGTCAAACTAGATCAAGTAGGCGTCTAGCCAGCTATCATTTCACTGACTAGTCTCTTTTACGCTAGAAACAAAGAAGTGGCCTAAAAACATGGCCCTAGCAAGATTTGGCAAGTTTCACTTGCCTGCAAGTACGACGTCTGAGCACACCGTCCAATGAGTCCAAGAATCACAATTATCCTACGTGCACAAGTCCACCGGCCTAAAGTCCATATTATTAATCTTGATTAGTGAATTTAAAACATTTAAAATACTTTAAAAATACTGATTTTAGTCTTGATTAGCAGGCAATGGGTTGGGGGTCCTAGGGGTGCAAAGCGTTACCTCAACACGACGCGAAAGCTACACCGGCGTCGGGTAGCGATGCCGGGGGTTGGAATAAGAGAACGCGCTCCAAGTCCTGATTCCAATATAGTTTCCTCGCTGGAAAGTTCAAAGCATCAACCGGAGCAACGGTTCCAGATTCCAAAGCTAGCACGTGCGACGACGGGCTACGACGTGTCGCAACGTCGTGCACGGCGAATCGTCGGAGAGAAAGCACCTAGGTGGGGCCCACAGTAGTCCTAGGGACATTTGGGGGACCCACAATACCTCTGGAGAACTTGGGGGGCCCACGGTGGCAAGTGGTGCGACGGGTGCGGGGTTGCGACGAATGACTCTCGGTCGTACAGCCTCGGTGCAGGGAGCTCCTTCGGTCGTGCACAGAGAATGCGAGGCTGCGACGTTTGGGGCGTGCAGCGGCTGCGGGGTGGTGCTTGGTGCGGGGTTTCTTCTCGGTCAGTGCGGGGGAGGGGCTCGGTCAGGCGCTTGGATGCGGGGGGCGCGATGTTGCAACGTTGCAACGCTTGCAACACCGGTCGGTGCGAAGAAGCGGGTCGGTCGGGCGCGGTGCGGAGCGGGGCGACAAGCGGGGGTTGGTGCGGGCGCTGTGCGGGCTTGAGGCTCTCGGTCTGACCGAGGGCCTCTCTCGGTCAGAGCGGGGGAACGGGGGCGGCGGCTGCTGCAGCGTGCGGAGCGGAGCGTGAGCGGGGTTGGGCTTCGGTCGGAGCGGGGGAACGGGGGCGATTCCTTCGGTCGTGCGGCTGCCGTTCTTCGCAACGTTGCGACGAATCGTCGCAACGTCAAATCTGAGTTTTGGAAGAGGCTAGGGCTATTTTCTTGCGAAAATAGGTCTTCCTAGGGGTTGTTTATATAGTGTAGATGGGTTGACTAGGTCTAGGGCTAATCCTAATGAGATTAGGAGTTTAAAATAATTTAAAATTTAAATCTCAACTTCTCCAACTCACCCAAGGATTTGAATTGGTCCAAATGAGCTGGAAATTGGCTCAAAAATTCTTTAATACGTTTAAAACTCAAATAAATTTTATTTGGCCGAAAATAATTTAAAAATTAATTATTAAAAATAATATAAAACTTGTTAAAAATATTAAAGTGGTCAAATAAACTCCAAAAATTATAAAATAAATATTGGAGTGATCGTGATGACGAGAGTGAGCTAACTAAGAAGACGGATCTCAATTTTGACATCGGACGACGAGACTAAAAATAGAAACGTCTCCCGTCAAGAGTGAGAATCGTCACGTCTCATCGAGTAAGATTAAATTGTGGAAAAACGACTTGAGAAGTGTCGTTCTAAGATAGTGCCACTATTTAATACTCTCAGAGACGTTCACAATGGCATATCACACGAAAGTGTTCACAAACAAACAAAGTCTAAAACAAACACGTGCACGGTCAAAAGCACGTGCACGAACAACGTACGACGAAAAGTGGTCGTTACATCCTCCCCACCTTAGAATAAAGTCCGTCCTCGGACTTTCTAATATAGCTAGTCGCTCTAGTAACTAAGCCAATCAAGTCACATTATAATTCAACCAGGTATAGTCATTATAAGTGCTTATGTATGCACTAGGCAGCCAAACATTAACACTACCAACATATATATATATATATTCACGTACATTATAGGCTTATAACTATTATTGTCAGTCAAAATCATACACGTATTTCATTCGTATATATAAACATACATCCCTTATATAACTACTACTTACCTAGTACAAGACAATGGTTTAGACACTCACATAAGGATAGTCTTACACTTAGCAAATACAATCATTGCTCTACGTATAGATAGCTACCTATGCACAAACATCAAGGGTATACTACCCTCTAATAATCCCTAGTATTCATCCAACACCAAACACATCAACACATGTAGTCACACCATACCATAATTAAGTCAAGTTTCACTATATATATATATATATATATATATATATATATATATATATATATATATATATATATATATATATATATTCACCTCTACTATAGCTTCATAATATATATAGTCATTCAAATGCATTCAAATATTTCACTATACATTCACATTACGTACGGTCCTATAACTGTATTTACGACACGCCACATATATCATAGTCATCAATACCTATAACTAAGCACATACTTACCCGTGCATGGTGCACACCCATACACGCTAACATTTCATTTACGTATACCAATCATATTATTATATAACTACCACACCTACGCACCTATTTTTTTAGCTAGTACACATACGTTCACACAAGCAAACCTTAGTAATTAACTACACCACAAGACCATCACCTATAACCATACACTGGTATAGCGACCCACAATCATGTGCGTAACACAACTAGGCTCAAACACTTCTATCACTATGCATATATCAATCATTGCTATATTCAACTCCAAACATACATTCAATATACTTAGAGTATACTCACTCAAGCTTGAGTGAGACTCAATACACATATCAGAATATTCTATATACGTAACACGACATTCATACCTATACCAATATCACTCCAATATTTATATATGTGTCTACCAATACAACCATATGCATACCATAAGTCAGTCACACTTAATATTTAGTCAGATAATACCTACTTAGTTCAAACACTCTATATACCATAATAATAATAATACAGACATCAGCACACGTATAATTATAATACACTCCCTAATACGTGCATACGTAATCATCGTATAGTCACACACATGTAACATATATATTTACACCATAGCCTACTACCTATAATTAGTATACTAACACATCTACACATACATAATTAAGATGTGCAATAGTCGTGTATACCTCACGGTATGCACGCATGAAACATCCCACAAAAGCAAGCAATACCAATCAAAATTATAACCATACTACCATATGTATATCACTTATATACTCATGCAACGAAACATAACTTCCTACGTCCAAGCACAATATATATCAACCTACGAGCACATTCTCACACATACTAGTATATAGGTCACTCAATAGGCCTACTTACTTATCTATATGTACACCTATTATCATCACACCTAGCATATACATAGCTTTACCAATCATTTTATTTCAACCATTATAAGTATCTCTTACTACATACACAACTTAGATATTTCAACGCTAACTCTTATATACACAGGCATCCCTAGTATAGTATAGCTAACTACACCCAAATCTATAAATAATAACACCCAAACAACTCCTTAATATCCCGAATAACTCCGAGTATATATATATATGTATACCACACAATAGGCAAGCATCAATATACTATGGGGGGTACACTCATTCAAGCCAACGTACACAAGTTAGGTACGTGCACAACGACACCTCACAAAGGTCCAAGAGTCTACTAACAATTAAGGGTTGACACAGACATTGACGGACACTTAAGCCTAAGCAATAGAGGGAGGTCGAAAGCGTGACGAGAGACGGATCGATAAGCACGAATTCAGATAGGACGAATACAAGGAGGCAGCTTGGTTAGACGAAACATTAACTCAATGGTGATGTTTAGGTTGAGGAAAAAGGGAGATGTAGTGATGCTTATATAGGATGGAGAAAAGAAATAGGGTGAATAGCATAAGCTAAAATACGTTGAGTTTGAAAACTGTCATACTTCAAAGTTGAAATCCCAGTCTGAAAAGAAATATTTGGAGATCGATAAAACGAGTTGTTCAAAATAAATTTGAGTCGAACATTCATAATAAGATAAAATGGTCTATTGGTTTTAAAAATCATTATAAAAGGAAGTAAAATCATTTACACGAATATTAAGGACGTGGTTTAGAAAATTTATACGTCAGTAATTTAATATAATGTTGTCAAAAGTTTTGGAAAGTCAAGAATGAAATCAAGTAACGGAAGAATTTAAACTCAGGTTAAATGCTTTCAAAACTTTTGGGCTACGGAAGATTTAAAATAATCAATTTTGAAACTTCTTTTAGAAAACCATGGTTTGCCAAAAATGAGAAACTGATTTACACAAGGTTCTTAATATACGAGCACAACAAGTCTAGTACGGACATAAAAATAATTGAAAGCATGTATGGTGCACGGAAAAATAATATTATCTTAGTAGTAGAATTATCGAAATCGAATAGCAAGTCTTTAAAATCAAATCATGGAGGGTCTAAATCAGGAAGTGGTTATGAAAATAGTAATTTTGCAAAAAAAATCTGAAGTAGCGAAAACGACGAGCAAAAACCAACTTGCTGAAAGCTGAAACTCCATGTGTCTTGAAAAAGTATATGAATGGCATAAATCATGAGGGAAAATTACAAGTTGAATAAAAGTACGATTCAGAATAAAATTAATATATGAAGGGACGACGCATTTACATAAGTACGAAAAATATAAGCTGGAAAAATATTATAAGCTAGAGTTCAAAATTTCCGACAAAAGTTTTTTTTAAATTTTTAAATCAACGAAGGGGGATGAAGTATAAGTATATACACATTAAGATTTGGAACAAGGTTAAACTTCGGAAAGGAGGGAGTCGAAAAATACTTTCAAGAGTTTCAAGGTTCGTAATGGAGAGGTTCGAAAATGGACGACGATCGTCATGAGGCGATCTCGTGAATCGTGGCAAGGAAATTGGTCGGAGATCAAAACATTCATACGCCTAGGATATGAATAGAAGAGTCTATGGGGAACTCCTACGGTCGACCAACTAAAGATTAAAAACTAAGCGCTAAGACTTCTAGAGGTTAGACGGTAAAGAAATGCGTTCAGCTTGGTCCGAAATCGGTGGACCCAAGCGAACGACTAAAAGAAATTCTAGAAGTCTAATATGGTCAGGGGTAGACAAGGGCCACTAAGGTAACTCCTACAACGATCAAGTCAATTGCTAGAAGGGGGGTCCAACTATCGATCAGGGGCCTCTAACTAGCAAGCACAGACGTCTATCTAAGTCTTCTTACCACCTAGTGTCGTAAGAAAACGACTAGACTCAGGGCTTATGACTCAGATGTTGCAATTTATTTAATGGACATTCCGTTATTATCGTTGTTTCGTTAATTCGCAATTGCAAGACTAGACCTGCATGGGCCACCAACAAAACCCGTCACGCCCCGCTTCCCAAAAATATGGAGACGAAGCGTGAGAAGGTCCGCTCAGACTTGAAGCTACAAAGCTGCAAGTCCGATAAGCGTCAATCAAATTTAAAACTGCAGGTCCTTGCAATGCGAGCGAAACAAGATAATAATAATGAAATGAGACCAAAGAATAATCTCAGAATATCCATAAATATAAATTCCAACATCGCAGAAAAGCCACCAGGCTGAAATAAAAGAGAGTCTAAAGGCCCAACATGGCCAACAAAAGTACAACGTACAAAACAACGGTGCTACGCACCGACAACTAACAACAAATCTAAAACAAAAGAAAGCTCAGCAAAAGTCACCAAGAAAGATCACCGGTGTCCATAAAACTCCTCCTGGCAATCATGGACTCGGACTCAGCGTCAGCAAAACATCACGTACTCAGCAACGGTCTCCGGCTCAGGGTCTAACATGTGACACCCAAAAGAGCAAGGGGCACATGTCAGCAAGTCTACAAGAGACTTGTGCAAGGAAACTAGAAGTATGCAAAAGTAAAGCAACCTAGCAGTTCTAGCATGAATGCGATGACATGGCAGTTAAAGTATGGGTGCAACAGGTAAAGTAAAGTAAAGTAAAGTAAAGTACGAGCATGGCATGGCATGAATAATTCACAAGACAAGTACAAGACAAGTAAAGTAAGCACCTCGTGCACAGAGATTCCGTCTTTTGGCTAGAGTGGCTGATCGGGCCAACTCCTAAGCTCAAGTGACCGTTTATCCCTACCCCTCCACGTGTATCGGGCATTGGTTTTCAGCCAACACATGAGGCCCGCTTCTGGATCACGAGCCAGGAAGTGTTTTAAACAAGTATGGCGTAGGGATGCACCTAGCCGGAAACACGGAAACACGGATTGTACAAGTATTTTGTAGCGTGTGCTACGATGCAACAATCAATTTGGATGACATGTAAGATGCAATGCATGGCAGTTAAAAGTGCGTACAGATAGGGAAAGTAAACGTGACAGTTTAGTATGCATGAACAACAAGTTTAAGGGTTGGATCTAGCTTCGTTGTCAAGCTAGATCAATTAGGTGACGGATCTAGTTTCGTTGTCAAACTAGATCAAGTAGGCGTCTAGCCAGCTATCATTTCACTGACTAGTCTCTTTTACGCTAGAAACAAAGAAGTGGCCTAAAAACATGGCCCTAGCAAGATTTGGCAAGTTTCACTTGCCTGCAAGTACGACGTCTGAGCACACCGTCCAATGAGTCCAAGAATCACAATTATCCTACGTGCACAAGTCCACCGGCCTAAAGTCCATATTATTAATCTTGATTAGTGAATTTAAAAAATTTAAAATACTTTAAAAATACTGATTTTAGTCTTGATTAGTAGGCAATGGGTTGGGGGTCCTAGGGGTGCAACGCGTTACCTCAACACGACGCGAAAGCTACACCGGCGTCGGGTAGCAACGCCGGGGGTTAGAATAAGAGAACGCGCTCCAAGTCCTGATTCCAATATAGTTTCCTCGCTGGAAAGTTCAGAGCATCAACCGGAGCAACGGTTCCAGATTCCAAAGCTAGCACGTGCGACGACGGGCTACGACGTGTCGCAACGTCGTGCACGGCGAATCGTCGGAGAGAAAGCACCTAGGTGGGGTCCACAGTAGTCCTAGGGACATTTGGGGGACCCACAATACCTCTGGAGAACTTGGGGGGCCCACGGTGGCAAGTGGTGCGACGGGTGCGGGGTTGCGACGAATGACTCTCGGTCGTACAGCCTCGGTGCGGGGAGCTCCTTCGGTCGTGCACAGAGAATGCGGGGCTGCGACGTTTGGGTCGTGCAGCGGCTGCGGGGTGGTGCTTGGTGCGGGGTTTCTTCTCGGTCAGTGCGGGGGAGGGGCTCGGTCAGGCGCTTGGATGCAGGGGGCGCGATGTTGCAACGTTGCAACGCTTGCAACACCGGTCGGTGCGGAGAAGCGGGTCGGTCGGGCGCGGTGCGGAGCGGGGCGACAAGCGGGGGTTGGTGCGGGCGCTGTGCGGGCTTGAGGCTCTCGGTCTGACCGAGGGCCTCTCTCGGTCAGAGCGGGGGAACGGGGGCGGCGGCTGCTGCAGCGTGCGGAACAGAGCGTGAGCGGGGTTGGGCTTCGGTCGGAGCGGGGGAACGGGGGCGATTCCTTCGGTCGTGCGGTTGCCGTTCGTCGCAACGTTGCGACGAATCGTCGCAACGTCAAATCTGAGTTTTGGAAGAGGCTAGGGCTATTTTCTTGCGAAAATAGGTCTTCCTAGGGGTTGTTTATATAGTGTAGATGGGTTGACTAGGTCTAGGGCTAATCCTAATGAGATTAGGAGTTTAAAATAATTTAAAATTTAAATCTCAACTTCTCCAACTCACCCAAGGATTTGAATTGGTCCAAATGAGCTGGAAATTGGCTCAAAAATTCTTTAATACGTTTAAAACTCAAATAAATTTTATTTGGCCGAAAATAATTTAAAAATTAATTATTAAAAATAATATAAAACTTGTTAAAAATATTAAAGTGGTCAAATAAACTCCAAAAATTATAAAATAAATATTGGGGTGATCGTGATGACGAGAGTGAGCTAACTAAGAAGACGGATCTCAATTTTGATGTCGGACGACGAGACTAAAAATAGAAACGTCTCCCGTCAAGAGTGAGAATCGTCACGTCTCATCGAGTAAGATTAAATTGTGGAAAACGACTCGAGAAGTGTCGTTCTAAGATAGTGCCACTATTTAATACTCTCAGAGACGTTCACAATGGCATATCACACGAAAGTGTTCACAAACAAACAAAGTCTAAAACAAACACGTGCACGGTCAAAAGCACGTGCACGAACAACGTACGACGAAAAGTGGTCGTTACACGTTTATCTCCAGATCAACAGGAATCAAGTCGTCGAGACTTCTTGAACTCCTGTGCATGAAAAACAACAAACACCCGTGAAGCGAAAAGTGGGAAAGAAACAGATAAAAATGAAAAATGAAAAAAAATGAAAAAAAAATAGAAATGGAAAAAGAAGAATTCGAAAATTATCGCGAGATAGAGATGTGAGCTAGACTCAAGGGTTCATGAAATCCTAAAATGACAAGCACGTTGCCTCCCCGGCAACGACGCCATAAAGCTTGACGTCCCCCACGTTTTGCGCGTCTGAATGTGTGCAATATATAATTGGGGGAGTGATATTTAAATATTTGTAACCGCAAGCGCACGGTGTCGTTGCGTGGCATGGGGGTCGAACTCAGGGAGGCGTGGTTGTGCTTGTGTCAAGAAGGATCAGATTCACCCCATGGGCGAGCTAGCCCGAATCGGATAATGGGTTGTCACAGTAAATGGAATGCAAGGGATAAACAATATAAAGAGAAAACCCGGGACTTCGGTTTCCACCCTATCGTGCGATTCTTGCTGATACGGCCTACGGGTAGGATAGCGATCGGAATTAAGGTCTAATGGTGAGACGTTGCCTCTGAAAGTGGTACCAGCGTCCCATGGGCCCGATATTCCGATCGGTGCCCAGGATGATACGCCGAACTTCCCGGGTTCGGTCAGTGGGCACTCCCGTGTCCATTAACACTGACCGACTCCGGGAGCACTAAGGTCGCAATGATAACTCCCAACGCATCATCCTGCCGCTCCCGCGCGCTAGGATTTGACGTCTACGCTAAGGGCGTGAGCTATGGCTAGGGAGTCAATCGCCAAGTGTATTCCCCCTTGGCCCAATGGTCAAAGGCAGTCTTTTTCCTGCCGATGACAATAAAACACCCCGCGTAACCGGTAGATTCCTAATTCCTATCGATTTCCTAGTCCTATGGACGCATCGGGGAGAGCCCACGAAGGGGTTTCCACCAAAATCCCAGATTTGGGAACTACTCACACATATTTAGTAAAAAGCGATCTAAATCGAAATCGACCGTTAGAAACATGATCGGGCGATTGAAAAGCAGTAAGAGCAATGGTAATAACACTATAATAAAGTTTAACAAAGATCGAAAAACTTACAAATATCTGAAAAATTACAGCCGTCAAGAGAGAGAAAAAACAGCAAAAAATAACAACTCGTTTCTGGAAAACCTAGGGGTCATATATATAGAATACGATATCACCCGATCGAGTGAAAAGTCACCCGATCGGGTGACCTGCTTCGTTCTTCGGCAGCTCAGAATAGGATTTCACCCGGTCACACGGCACAGTCGGTTGAGGGTTGAAGCTGATCGGTTGGATCTTCGTGCCGTCGGGTGAACCGGTCGGTTGAGCTCTCCGTGTGATGGCTTCGGAGAATCGGCTACAGGTGAACCGATCGGGTGAATGTCACCCGATCGGTTGGCTTTCAGCATCAAACTTCAGAGAGTTGGGGCGTTTGAACCGGTCTATGAACCGACCGGGTGACTTCTTGGCCGCTCCAACTTGTGTCCGGGTGGTGCACGCGTGCAGAACCCGATCGGTTGGAAGTGACCAACCGGTCGGGTGAGGGGCTGAAAGATGCGATCTTCATCGTTTGACCGCCTGGATCACGTGTGACTCCTCCCGTTGCTCCGGGGACTCATGATATCGTCGTTTTATGTCCCCTACGCCAGTAAACTCCTGCAAAATACAAAAAAAACGGAAAAGTGAAAGAAAACAAGAAAACACGAGAAAACGAATACAAGACGGTGAAAAACAACGGAAAAACACAAAAGAAAACGTGCGAGAATATATGAAATATAAACGCACGTCACACCGCGCCTCGAGCTGAGCCGCTTTTCGAACCGCACCGCGCTTCGCCTCGAGGTGAAACCGCCTCCCGAGCCGCACTGCGCCTTCGAGCCGATCACTTGCCGAAGAAAGTTTCACTTGAGCAGACCCACGCTAGAGATTTCTGGATCAGATCCAAACCTCCTCGTAGTCTTGCTAGGACCCGACTGGAGGATAGAAAGAACTATAAAGGAAGAATAATTTAAGTCTTGATCGAGGTGCTCAAAAGTTTCGAAGCTCCTCAATCAGAGACTTAGTGCAGAAAACAATGAAGAGAGTGCACCCCTATTTATATAGGAGGTCAGCCCCTCCTCATTTGTCACGAGCAATGTGGGACAAAAAATAGGGAAGAAGGTTTTAATTAATTTAATTAAGTTAGAGAACCTTTCTCAAAGGCCTAACTTGATTTAATTAAGTTAGAGAACCTTTCTCAAATTGGGAATGTCTCGAGTACCCAATGAATTTACACAGAATAGATCTGTCTTTCAGTTTGTCTGGATTATGCCTTTTGACATATGCAGGCCCACACACCCTTAAGTGATTAAGGATGGGTTTCTTGCCAGTCCATATCTGATATGGTGTCATCGGCACAGACCATGATGGAACCTTATTGAGAATATATATATCAGTTTCTAGGGCATAACCCCAGAGGAAAGTTGTTAACTCAGCTTCACGTATCATGGATCACACCATGTCTAACAAGGTGTGGTTCCTCCTCTCTGACACACCGTTATGTTGAGGTGTGTTAGTAGGTGTGACCTGAGAGAGAATCACATTCTCTTTTAAATATGCAAGGAATTCATGGCCCAAGTATTTTCCTCCTAGATCTGATCGGAGGATCTTGATACTTTTGCTAGTCTGTTTTTCAACTTCGTTACGATACTCTTTGAATTGCTCAAAAGTACCTGTGTTTCATCAAGAACACATGTCCAAACCTAGAGTGGTCATCAGTAAATGTAACAAAATATGAAACTTCCCTTTGGCAAATGTAGACATGGGTCCACATACATCAGAATGTACTAGACCCAAGAGTTCAATAACTCTCTCCCCTTGACTTGTAAAAGGAGTTTTAACCATTTTACCTTTGAGGCAAGACTCGCAAGTGTCGAATGACTCAAAATTCGAGAGGCCGAAGAGCCTCTCTTTATGTAACTTGCTGAGTCTCTTCTCTCCTATATGGTCTAGTATACAGTGCCAAAGGTAGGTTTCATTAAAACTTGATTCCTTACGTTTTCTTGTATTAATGTTTAATACAACTTTATTACTCAAAGTGTATACACCATTGTTTAGTGTCCCAAAACCTAGTAACTTACCATCAAAGAAAATGTTCATAATATTTTCGTTGATAGCAAAATTATAACCTTCTCTGGCCAAAGTCGAGACGGAGATAATATTGCGTAGGAAGTTTGGGATATAATAACATTGCTTCAAAAGCAAGTTAGCTCCACTAGCTAATGTGTGTTTTAGATCTTCCATAGCAACAACTTCAACATTTGTTGCGTTGCCGACTTAGAGAACGATTTCATTCTTTTTGAGCTTTCTAGTAATTCTCATTCCTTGTAACTGGTTACAGATATGCGAGCCTACACCAGTTTCAATACCCATGCATTAGAATTCACAGAAAGAATTACACTTTGCATTATTGAAGTTGAGGCATTAATATGCACTTTCTTCATTTGTTCCCGTACTGCTATTATTTCCCTTAGCCAGTCCTTTTTATTATTACCAGTTAATATATTCTTATCTTGGATATATTTAGTATTACTCGTCATGCTGCAAAGATTAGAACTCCTTTAATTAGCATGTGTTCAAAATATTTTAATTACAATTAGAATGGTTTTTATCCAATTATACTCTCCCACTATTTTTAAAATCATTTAAGCCATAACATAATTAAAATTTTTAGTGGGACAGGAATCCAATAACCCTGAGTCTCCCGACCTTGAGTGTAGCTCAACAAGTCGTTTAACTCTGCCGTCGGTAGACAAACTCTTCGCAAATCATATCATATATGACTCCATATATGATTTTTACCCCTAGTCATTTGTGATCATGAGTGTGCTCATCCAAATCACTATAACTAGTCTAGTCAGACCTTTGTTTTCGCGTCTAGCTTGACTTACGCCGGCGCTCGGTGTATTCACGACACGATGGTTTGGGTCAAGTCTAGACTACATCATTGCCTTTACTTACGCCGGCGCTCGGTGTACTCACGTTGCGACGGTTTGGGTTAAGACACATGTATGAAGAAATTGGTTTCTATAAGGTTGATGTGTCACAGCTTAAGTGTAGCTCAACAACTGTAACACGGATCGTACAGATCCCAACGTCTAAAACAAAGAGGGCTACGAATTCTGTTGTAAAAGATTTATTAACGCATTTGACTAGATATAGTTGACAGTCTTGCATGATAATGATTCACGTCTTCGGTCCAGCGGACACGACCATGGAATTAACTGAGCCAGGGTCACTAACCCCTAGTCAAGCTAGGGTGACCCAGCAAACTCAGCCAATCACATTGACCGGTATCTGGTCCATTGAAGTTGCTTGTCATTTATATGCGTAACTATCAACTATTGGATTTTAATAATACTAGTTAATCCTTATCAACTAGTGGATACAAAAATTCAGAATTTTAAGGATTTGTTCAATGACTTTTATTAGGTCCTTATCAACTATAAGGATTGGAGTCAATATGCCACTACCCTAATTGTCCATTAGGCATTAAAACAAATTTTTAATAAATAGCAGAAAAGATCTAAAAATTATCTTATAATAATTAGATGATTTTTAATGGCTAACCTAGCAAGGTATTCTTGTGTTATCGAATAAGCAAGAACAATATAAGCCATATAAAATACTTAAGAGGCATCACATGAATTAAGTTTCTAATTATCTTATAATTAACATGTAAATCATATTCGTTGCAGCATTAGAACAAAGTAGACATGGCTCTGATACCAATGTTGGGATTTTCAAGGTCCCTTAGGGCATATTTACAAGCACGTCCTAAGTCGGACGAACAAAAATATGAAAGAATCAGCGGAAAAATATTATTAAACTCTTTTAATAAAAGCTACCCTAAGGAACATGTCCCCTAGCCAGGATTATCTACTGACTCGGGTTGGGTCTGACCAACCCGAGAAAGGTCTAACTACTGCAAGATATGAAAAGCATAATAAAAGGACTCACCTGGAATCTTAGCCTTGGTTCAGGCAAGATGTACAGCACCGTCTTCTCGCACCAAACCTCGAGCTGAGCTGCTTTCTGAACCGCACCGTGCTTCGCCTTGAGCTGAAACTGCCTCCCGAGCCGCACCGCGCCTTCGAGCCGATCACTTGCCGAAGAAATTTCACTTTAGCAGACCCACGCTAGAGATTTCTGGATCAGATCCAAACCTCCTCGTAGTCTTGCTAGGACCCGACTGGATGAAAGAAAGAACTATAGAGGAAGAATAATGTACGTCTTGATCGAGAGTGCTCAAAAGTTTCGGAGCTCCTTAATCAGAGACTTGTTGCAGAAAACAATGAAGAGAATGCACCCATATTTATATCGGAGGCCGGCCCCTACTCATTTGTCACGAGCAATGTGGGACAAAAAAAAGGGAAGAGGTTTTTAATTAATTTAATTAAGTTAGAGAACATTCCTCAAAGGCCTAACTTCAATCAATTAAATCTCCCTCACCATTGAGTTCTAGAGACGATACAAGTTATCATTTCGCAGAGCTAGGAATGGTGAACGCGTAGGAACAAACGGCGAAGAAATCCGAGCTTGTTTGACCCTTCAAACAATTGCTCAAAGTTGAGCAAAAATCACACGTTTCTTAGCGGTTAAGGGTTTCAAAAACACTAACCCAAAACAACTTAAGTTGCGGGAGTGCCCGCCTAAGGTAATGTGCGTGCCCATAGGGTGCACCCTGAGCGGGCACGCGGCCCGCTGTTCCCAGCGGGTTGCGCCCACTGCGAATAGCGGGCGGTGCCCACTGAGCACAGTGGGCCGTGCCTGCTGGTTCAACGGGCTACACCCGTTTTGCTTGCGGGTGGACCCGCTTGTCCAAGTGGGTCTCACCCACCTCCGCCTTGTACCCTTTTTACGTTTCTGGAATCGTTTGGCTCCGTTTTCAACACGGTTTATTCCTGTGGATTCCACAAGAAATCCTCTTCAATCCTAAATGCTTTAATCTCACAATCAACTTGTGAACTTAATAATCTTATTGCATCAAATGCATTCCTCTATACGATCTTCCTATTACTAAGACGTGAATACTACTCGGTGTGAGACCATATAGCCTGACCCAACTACAGGTTGGGACTTGAAGTCCCTAGATGACAGTAACCACGAGTAGCAGGTGTCGTCTCTGTTTCAGAATCATACTTACGTGATTGACTTGTTGGCAAAAGTGCCATCGGAATCACACTGACTGTATCCGTGATGAATTCCGCATTTTTAGTCCCTTCGTCTTAACTATGTCACTTGCGTAGCCTAGGGTATGGAACTCTGTCAACCCCGCTAGCCAGAAGTGATCAGTATTATCGGTCTCTGGTACATTCATGTTATACATCCTACAACACACCTTGGCCAAGGTTTTACCGAGAGCTGTACTGACCAGTGACACTAACTTCCAATTAACGGAAGAGACGAATCCTCTCTTGATTACTACTCAGCTCATACTCTTCAAATGTCACCCAGCCTAAGATCTTTCAGCAGGCCTTGCCTTGAAGCTAGATCATAGACCTAAGTGACATTGTTCACGCACAGCTTCGTACAATGATCTCAAGTCCTAAGGACTAACTTGCCTATCATCACTAGAGTTATTAATGACAGTTAGTTAATGTTTAACCATTTGATAACTCTATGGGTCGTTCAGTGAACTCATTCTATAATGAGCACATGTGTATTGTCTCCGGCTTCATCAAGTCGCATGATTATGAGACCAACAAGACAAAGACACAATGGTCTGTCAGATACACCGATATCCTATCTCAACGCATCTACGACCACGAATTCTTTTAAGACTCAAGCTCCTATCGGTCAGACATTTCTCATAATCACGATCTCTATCTCGAAACATGTATGACCTAACTTGGAGTCTAAGGAAATAATCTAAGCAATATATAAAATAGAAAATTACTCAGACAATATGTACCAGAAAGAATAATTTCATTTATGAACAAGATTTTTACAAAGATAAATAGCCTCGAGGGCATACATCTCTCTACAGACATCTGCCTGCCTGAGTGCCACAATGTACTCGCCCGAGTGGTCAATTCCACTCGGCCGAGTAAAGAGCTTCACTCACACGATTGAGGTCAGAATTTCTGATGGAAATCAAAGCAGACTCTCTGGAATTTTGGGAGTACAGCATCAGACCCTACTCGGTCGAGTAGAAAGTCCACTCGCCCGAGTGAGGAATTCTACTCGGCCGAGTGACACGAGCGCCCAGATTTTCAAACAGCCTCTCACTATTTTAAAATTTGCTTTTATTTCAGTGAGGAAATTATTTTTTCATTATTTTTTATGGATATTAGACTTCATGACGGTTCCAGCACCACCAAGAACGCGTCAATCGAAGGTCAGATGAAATCTGGAGAATTTCTGCAAGTTGACGCTGTAGTGCTGAAATCGCTACTCAGCCACAGCTGTGTTCTACTTGGCCGAGTCAGCGTGGGCCCAAAACTTAAGTTGCGGCCAGAGCTAACTTTGGGCACAAATTTCAGAGGGTTTCTAGGGTTATTTGCTAGGGTTTTGAGGTGACTATATATAGGGAATGTAGCCGTCATTAGAGGAGAGTTCCATTTATTTTCTTGGAGACTTTTTTAGAGGTTAGGCCATGCCCTAGGCCCACTCTTGGATCTAGAAGCTTGTATTTGGATTGGATTTCTTCATGAAAGATAAGTATCTTTGTTTTTGTTATTTGAATCTTTGATTTGATATCTTCTTATATGCAAGCAATGTTTTTTATTGATTTGTATATCGTTATTGCTATGCTTGGTTGATCTTTGTTCTAGGAAAAGGGATGAACCCTATGGATCTAATGCTAGATTTGTGATGAATGAATTTATATGTTGCTAGAATTGCTAGGAGAGTAGATTGCGATTGATTTATTACGGATAACTAGGAATTTCCATTGATCTAGAGTTTGCAAGAGATTGGGTTCTGATATTTGGGAATGTCTAGATATTCGATTTAGATTTATAATTGAGATTCACTAGGTTTGGTTTGCAAGAGATTGGACCAAAGCTAGTATTTTTTATTATAAGTCTATACTCATATTCGTTTGCAAGAGATTGGACGAATACAAGCTATCACAGTCTAGATCATAACTCAAGCTTGCACGAGAGTGGGCTTGAGTTGTGAGTGGATGATGATATCGATCTTAATGCTAGTGGCTTAGATTAGTATTTGCACGAGAGTGGGCTCTAATCTAGGTCGATATAGACCTTCAATAGCATGAGAGCGTGAGCTTGGTTCTCTATTTAGTTACGACTAGTTCACCTCAATCCAAGTCTAGTAACATTGAGATTCGCGATTCACAATGATGCATGACAATCTGTAGTGGTGATTCCCTAGCCCTAGACACTTTTATTATATTGAATTTTATCCAACAACTTTATCACCGACATCGACATCCATCACCATCATCATTACATCACATCATAACCATCTCCACCAATAAACCTTTGTAGTAGAACCAACCTAAGATAGATTGGAGCCAACACCACCTCCTCGTGTTCGATAACCCACTTACCACTTAACCGTGGCTTGCGGTAAAACTACAATTGTTTTTCGGGTGTATATCCGGGAGCAATCAAGTTTTTGGCGCCGTTGCCAGAAAGGTGTTTCCTGTTGGATGCCAATTTGTCACAATTAGGTTGATTAGACAACGAAAAAAATTAACCAAAAGAAATTTTCAGCCCCGCCACCATTATTATCATTTCTATATTCTTTTGTGCCACTGATATTTTTTCTCCAGGTATTTATCTTTGTTGATAAGGTGTTATGGATGATATTATGTGGACCACAGATTTTGATCAGAGTGCTCAAACGGGAGAATACTTCCTTGATGGGATTCTTGCACATCAGGCACGAGAGAATACTTCCTTGATGGGATTCTTGCACATCAGGATGAAACGCTAGACAGGCTTGAAAAGAGCAACCTTCAATTGGAATGGGTGAAAAGAGACCTTGAAATGAGTGCGCTCATGCTTAAGGTTGCATTGATTTCCAAATATATCAGTTCTGCTTCTTCATCTTATGGACAAGAAGCATCGCCAGTCATATTACCAGAGCCAGAATGTGCCGTCGTCGATCCCACATCCTACGATACAGCTATTGCATATGAAGAGTGGATGGATGAAGAGGCAGTGAATGAAGCAGAAATTGAGTCATATGCACCGCCAGAGGAGGAAGCATTTCAGAACATATTGGAGGGCCTCTTAGAGTCAGTGAGGTTCACCGGTTCAGAGAGCATTATAGCAGGTGATGCATTTGAGCTACGATTTGCAGATTTTGTTATGAACCATGTTTCAGTTGCAGGAACAATTGAGGAGGACATCCATGTCAGTCTTGAAGGGGATACACTATATTTTTGGATTGCTTGCGGGCATTCTCCTCCACATGATACATCCCCACAAGTTGACACACATGAGCAGCCAGCATCACTATTCCAGAGAGAGACTACATTGATAGTTGATAAGAAGGCACAAGAGCACCCTGTCGATCCATCGCATATTGACGAAGAGGCCTCACATGCGGAGCCAGAGCATTACATTGAGGAGGCAGCACTTTGGGACGAGGGTAACTTCATTCAGATAATCCCAGAGTCTTGCCTACCTGTAATTGAGCTTCTGCAGCCACCGCTACCTTCCAATGAGGATGAGATCATATGGACCACACATTTTTATGCGTACCTAGATGAGATTCTTGCACGGTAGGCTGAGGACATTGATGCTTCCACCTCTGAGGAGACAACGGTACATGGCAAGGATGCAGCCACTTCTGATGAGAGAGCTACGATGAGACACTCGAGACGTGTTGCTGCAGAGCCGGGTTGCACTGTCGTCACTCCCCCACCCACCAATACAACTAGTTCATATGATGAGTGGATGGATGGAGATGATTCAGATGGAGAAGACATTGAGGTTATTTACCTCGCAGATCCGAAGCATGCTTTTGAGGAGGCCTTACACACGGAGCCAGAGCTTATCGACGAGGAGGTCGTGCATCGGGATAGGGACACAGCCATTCATGAGGATCCCGAGCAATACCCTCCTCCATTAGAGCTTCTGCAGCCACCTCATCATTCCACTGATGCCGAGGACATCCCATAGAGCTTACTGCTCCCACTCAGGGAGATAATTTTACCCATTCCATTTCTGAATCTTGTATTCCATTTGATATTTATTTTGACTCAGATATTTTTGACACGTCGTACCTTTTACAGCATACGCACAATTATGGATCGGAGGTATACTTGGACGTGTCATATCTAAACGAACCTGTCAAGGAGGTCCACACCTATGATCCAGAGTTACCTGAGCAGCTGAGAGAGGACACCGCGAAGATAGCTATCACAGAACAAGAGGATATTAGATTATTTCCAGGGAAGTATCGTCCACCACTATTTATTACATATACTTCTATAGATGATCCTCTTTGGAATACTTTTATTATAAGGGTGAAATTTTTGCAGCGAACTGATGCATCCTATTCTCTACAGGGTACAGGTGGAGCCTTATGGGAATGATGGAGGATGCATTGCTGGAGTTCGTTGGTGTTCGTGGCTGGCAGAGCCACGGAAGGAGCAGTTGGAACAGTTGCCTGCACCAGCAAAGATACTGGATCTACCTTTTGCTATAGGTGATATCAATCCAGTAGTGTAGTATTTTATGCTTTCAATAAATACAAATCCTCTTGATAGTGAGAGGACCGTATAGATTTGCTTAATTCGTTAGTTTAGAATAAATACCACCTCATATGACGGCAACAATAATATTTTACACCCAACCCCATTATATACTATTGATGGACATCTTCTTCACATTTTTACATGTGCCATCCTTTTGCTCACCACTCGTTTAGCACTTCTTTCATGATAAACTTACTTTTTTATTCATTTGACTTAATCATGCTTAGTAAAATCGTGATTTTATTGATCGAGTCATTTGAATAGGATTGTTTGGTGTAACGGCCGCTTTCCGACCGTTCGTATTTCTGCGTGCACGTGCTTTATCGTGCACGTATTTTATTTGACTTTTCTGAGCTCCGGCATTTGCGATGCGATATGCCGATGCGATCGTTTGGGGGTGTTGAATTTTATAGTAATTTTTGGGAACGTCTTTCACGGCTCGTTTTTGCGCGAAACGACTTTGAATGATGGGGGCGTTTTAGTCATTTTGACTCAAAACGCCGTTTCCCATTTTTACGTAAATTCTTGGTAGGTGTTACACATGATCAGGCTCCGTAGATCTGTGCGTCTCGTCTCCACGATCGCACCGGTATTTTCAGATTATTTTTCTGACGCCCGGATTGAAAGATATCGCTCGGAGAAATCTGGACCGTTGATTTGCCCATCCAGTTCAAATTTCGAATTATTGCCAAATCTGGCTAAATCTTCTATTAGTCTGTTTTGATATCTTTCCTAAACTACTTTTCTAATCTCCCCTAGACGTACCCCAAACTACACACACTCCATCTCTTTACCCAAACTCATTTAACCCTAGGTTTTAATTTCATTTAGCAAATTTCCCAACTATTAAATATTATCCTAAACCTAAAATTTACCCTAACCCTAGATCTAAATCCCCCTCACATAGCAGCCGCAGCCTCCCCCCAAATTTCCCCCGACCCTCTACTCTCTCCCTCCCACGGCGGCCGTTCGTCGTGCCGCCGACCCAAAATTCCCCCTATCCCCTCAGATCTCTCTCGCCCTCTCGCCTATCTCGCGCCGCCGTGGCACCCAGCGCGTGCGAACCCGCCATCGCACTGTCTCCTCGGCCCCCCAAGCGCTCGGCGCCACCGCCGAGTCCGATCGACCCCGATCTCGCCGCGGTCCGCCGTCGCGTCGTCGCGACTTCAGCCCTCGCCGCGATCCGCTGCGCCCCTCGCCGTGGACCGCCATCCGCCGCTGCTGCGCAGCGCCCTTCAGCCACCGCCGCGTTCCCCGCCTGCTGCGCCGCCGCGTTCCCCGCCTGCTGCGCCGCCGTGACAGCCGCGGCCTCCCCCCTCAGTGCCGTTTTTTCACGCGGCTCTCCCTCGCTCACGGCCGCCAGCCTCCATTGCCGTCGTGCTGCCTCCAGTGCGACGTCACACGCCAAGGTCGCACCTCGCACCTCGCCTCTCGCTGTGCCGCCTGCGGCCATCGCGCGGAGCCCCAGGCCGCGTGCACAATCGAGATCTGTCTGCAGCCTCCCCACGACACTAGCTCGCCGTTTGTCGTTGGACTGATCGCACTCACTGACCGCACTTCATTCGCTGCCCGGACGAGTCTCACTACGCTACCCGTAGTCGAGACGCCGTTGACGCCGCAGATTCTGTGGCCTCCTGGTGACGTGATCGGTCCATATTTTACACCTTTTTTCTGCATATTTGCATGCCATTTCGATCACTCATATCACGCTTTTCAAGATTATTCGACGATATTGCGTTACTTTTCACTATTTCTTGTTTTTGTCGGATCTCAGGAAATATGGAGCGATCGGGAGCAAAAAGGAGCTTAAGGGACTTGCACCCACTCCGGAGCGTCACCCAAGGCTTTTTTGAGGGCTATTCGACGATGTGAGACGGGTGGAAGAAGAAGGAACTCCGTGGGAGCGACGAGGAGGAGAAATGGAGAAGATTGAGCATTTTAGCATGCCACTCGGCCGAGTGAAGGAGTCACTCGGCCGAGCAAAGAAGCCCGCTCGGCCGGCCAGATCGGACACGCAGCAGATTGAGTATCAGCGTGCACTCGGCCGAGCATCGTCAGACCACTCGGCCGAGCACGGAGACACCACTCACCCGAGTGGCATCACGACGACGGCAAGCAAAAATCCCAGACTTACTGGAATCCGTCAGGCGATTGAGGGTTCCGACTCGGCCGAGTACCGAATGCCCCGCGGCCGAGTTAGTAAAGCCACTCGGCCGAGCCACCCCCGGAGACAGACCCCTGAGGACCTCGAAGTTACTAGAATTTTACAGGGTCTATCACTCGGCCGAGTAGAGAAGCCCACTCGACCGAGTAGAGAAGTCAACTCGGCCGAGTGATGCCGAGGACACGCATCGCCCAGATTTTCAGACAGCCTCCCACTCTTTTGAAATCTGCTATCATTCCAGCAATCAAAGTATTTTTCTCATATTTTTTATGGATAGTAGACTTCATGACGGTTCTAACGCCACCAAGAACGCGCCAATCGGAGGTCGGATGAAATCTGGAGAATTTCTGCAATTTGACGCTGCAGTGCTGGAATTTCCACTCGGCCGGGTCACATGTTCCACTCGGCCGAGTGCGGCCTGGGCCCAGATTTTAAGTTGCGGTTTGGGCTGTTTTTGGGCACGAATTTGAGGGGTTTTATAGGGTTATTTGCTAGGGTTTTGGGAGAGTATTTAAGGGGTTTGTAGCCACCATTAGAGAAAACCCCCATTATGTTTTCTTAGCCCACATATGTTTCTCTTAGGATTATTTTAGAGGTTAGGCCATGCCCTAGGCCCCCTCTTGGATCTAAGAGCTTGTATTTTGGATTGAAGATCTTCATCAAGCTAAGTATTTTCTTCTTTTTATTTGAATCTTTGTTTTTCTATCTTTTTGTATGCAAGCAATGATTTTTATTGATTCTCATATCCTTATTGCTATGCTAGAGTAGATTTGTTGTTCTAGGGTTTGGGGATGAACCCTATGGATCTAATTTCATATTTGTGAAGAATGAATTCTAAATTGCTAGAATTGCTAGGAGGTTAGGTTGTGATTGATTTCCTACGGATAGCTAGGGATTTCCATCGATTTGGGATTTGCAAGAGATTGGATTCTAATCGATGGGAAGGCCTAGATATTCGATTTAGGTTTACAATTGGGTTTCTCTAGATTTGGTTTGCAAGAGATTGGACCAAAGCTAGGATTTTTAATTGCAAATCTATACACATATTCGTTTGCAAGAGATTGGACGAATACGAACTATCACAACCTAGATCGTAACTCGAGTTTGCACGAGAGTGGGCTCGAGGAGCGATTGGACGATGATGTCGATCCTCATGCTAGTGGCTTAGGTTAGGGTTTGCAAGAGATTGGGCCCTAACCTAGGTTTGCTATAGACCGGCAATAGCGCGAGAGCGTGAGCTTGGTTCTCCATTAAGTTGCGACTAGTTCACCTCAACACAAGTCTAGTAATATTGAGATTCACTATTAACAATGACGAATGACGGTCCGTAGTGGGGATTCCCCATTCCCTAGACGCCTTTATTTGATTTTATATCCCCATACTTTGCCCGACGATTGTGACAGGATCGTCGCAAGGCGAATTTCCTCTTTTATTATATTGTATTTGAATTGATATTTGACTGACTTCTCTATCACCGACACCGACATCCACCACCATTTCCATTACATCATACCATAGCCATCTCCACCAATAATACATTCGTAGTCAAACCAACCTAGGACAGATTGGTGCTCAACACCACCTCCTCGTGTTCGATACCCGCTCGCCACTTTGCCGTGCGCTTGCGGTAAAACTACAATCGTTCTTTGGGTCACATCCCGGAGCGATCAAGTTTTTGGCGCCGTTGCCGGGGAGGTGTTTCCCGTTGGGTGCCAATTTGACAATTAGGTTGATTAGATTGCATTAAAAAAAATCAAAAAAAACATTGAGAGAGATTTTTTCCCACCACCTGCTATTATTATCTTTATCTCTCTTTGTACCACTGACGTCTTTTCCAGGTTGTTTACTTTGATTGATCAGGTATAGTTGTTGCAGCGATGGTGCTTCCAAAGAAAATGCGAGCGGGCTCTATACAATCCTACATATATCTCGATGCATTCTATCAGGCTGATGGAGAATCCTTCGGGGAAGCCTTGTCTAGGTTTGAAGGAATGTTAGAAATGTTCCAGATGGAGTCAGACCATGAGTGGAATGACTCCACGCTATTTGATATCTTCACCAGAAGGCTAAAGGGACCCTCACATGAGTTTTTGAAGAGGATGCAAGTGGGGAAGTTCAGTGATTTGCAATTGGCAGCAGCCTTGGAGCAAATGATAGATGATGCTCGATCTACTGGTTCACTAACCGTTACGGTAAGTAAACCATACGACCAAGTATTCATCGATTTTGTTATGGCTAATATCTCTAGTGCAGGTACTATCATAGATGGAGTGTATGCTTCACTTGAAGGTGATCATATCCACCTTTATACCATCAACACTCCACAAATAGAGACATCTAAGTTGCCAAAGGAGGACACATACACAGACCTATTGAGAAACATTGTCGACGTAGTTCGAAATTCCGGTCCATTGACAATCACGGCAGGTGATCCTTTTGAGCTTGAATTTCAAAACTTTATTACTCATTGTATCTCTTCCACAGGCACAATTGATGATGGATTCTACGCTCTAATTGAGGGTCACAAGACCCATTTTTACACCATGGTCGAGATACATGAGCCTATCGAGCCACCTTATGCCGTCGTCGCCTCCCCCTGCCACCCACCTGAGTCAGAGCAGTCTATACCATCAGAGGATATTATTGCGGAGGTCATGCATACAGTACTGGAGCCGACCATCGAGGAGGACGTGACTTTGGACGATGACATCTGCACACAGATGGAGCCCGAATTGTGCCCCCCTCCTTTCAAGCTACCGCAGCCATCCCCACCTTCTACAGAGGCTGAGCATCCCTCAGAGGACCACGCTTCCACTGATGCTGAGGAAAATCCCACAGAGCTTATGGCTCCCCTTCAGGGAGATCTCTTTACTCCCTCATCTCCTACATTTGATTCTCCTCCCGTGTATGATGTTTTTTATGATTCAGATTTTGACGACTCATCGTGCCTTTTGCAGGATTCATGTACATACGATCAAGAGGTACGATGGGACGTATACGAGGAGGAGAGCGAGGAATTAGCACCCATGGATGCTATTGAATATGATCAGGAGGTGCGATGGGATAAGTCTGACGATGATGAGGAGCTGCCTGATGAGACCTACACTTATATGCCCAAGCTACCTGAACAACTTGAGGCGAACAATGAGGAGTTGATCGACGTGGTATACGAGAGTGGAGATTTATTTCCAGGGAAGTGTTGTCAACCGTTTTTAATTTTAAATACTTACGTTGACGACCCTCTTTGGAATACATTTATTTTGGGGAAGAATTATCCACATCAGATTGATGCGGCTTATCTCTTGCAGGGTACAGGTGGAGTCCTTGGAGAGATGCTGGGAGCCGCATTGCTGGAATCTGATGGTGTTCGTGGACGCATGCACCTGGCAGAGCCACGGAAAGAGCAGTTGGAGCAGTTGTCTGCACCGGCAAAGATACTGGATCCGCCTTTTGCTATAGGTGATATCAATCCAGTAGTGTAGAAATTTTTATGCTTTAAATAAACACGAATTCTCTCGACAGCGAGAGGACCATATAGATTTGCTTGAATAAATATCACCTCATATGATGGCAACAAAAATCTTTTACACCCCAAACCCATTATATACATTAATTCCCCTCTCCATATTTTGATGTGTCACATCCTTTTGCTCACCACATTCGAGCATTTCTTTCAAGTGAATACTCACTTTCTTATTCATTTGACTTGATCACGCTTTGCAAAGCCATGACATTTTTGATTGAGTCACTTGAATAGGATTGTTTGGTATAAGCTTGGGGGAAAGCGCTCTCATGCATCATTGTATGTGCATGTAGTTGCATTAGGATTTCATGTCATTCATTTCATCATTTTTCATTCACTCCCATATTATTATCGTTGTTCCTCATATTCTTTCATTATGATCACATTGAGGACAATGTGAAGTTTAAGCTTGGGGGAGTGCATTTCCATGCCATTTAGATGCATTAGTTGCATTTTTACTTTATTTTAGGATTTTTAAAATTTTTCAAAATTTTTGCATCATTTTTTTGATTTTTCCATCTTATTTTCCTTTTATGTGTGTTCATGCATCATATTGTGTGCTTGATTTTTCTTTTCTTTCCTCTCTTTTATTTTATTTTCTTTATTTTCTTTTCCTTCTTTTCCTTCTTTTGCTAGATTTGTTCCTTATGATGATATCTCTTATTGCTTTAGTAACCATCACGATGCTTATTATTCTTTGCCATGCTACTTAGAGTATTCCATAGTCTTGTTATTCACATGTGCTTGCAAATCTATTTCTCTTGATGACCCCTCTAAGTGATCGCATGATATTCATTGAAACTGAATGTATGGATTAGTGTTTGATATGCTTTTGTTGGAAATGCACCAAGATTCACGCATCATTAGTATATCTGAAGCATCAGTTTTATTGTCTTATTCACCTTCTGTTGCATACCTGATATGGTTGTAGACTTTACCGCTTGACTTCACTTTTTATTAAGATGATTGAGAATATCCATGCTTACATATGAGTTTTAGTTGATGTATTATCTTATTGAACCGTTCGTGCACATCTTAGAGTGAACCGAGTGTTACATTATTTCTTTCTCCATATATATCTTTTTATTCTCTACATGTCACTTGAGTTCACCTCCTAAAGCTACTTGTATCGCATCTATTTCCCAAAAAAAATCCCCACAAAAGAAAAGTTAGCACCAAAAGTCCAAAAAGCCAAAAAGGAGCCAAAATCCAAAAATACAAATCATATAGCTCCTACAAAAATCCAAAAAGAAAAATGAGAAACAAAAAGTTCAAAAAGAAAAAAAAATATATTTCTCATCTCATTATTGGAGCCACAAAATACTTGGGAAAACCAAGGCAAAAATCCCATTTTCCACTATTATATTCCTTTGGATGCGACGCCTCAAGCTAAGCTTGGGGGGTGAATTGATTTGACCATATGAGTGAGTATGACATTAGAGTGGAGACGTGCATGAATGGGAATATTCGATAATGCTTAGACTTTGTAAAATATATTAGATATGGATATTTTTCATGATTTGAAATAAATATGTGAATGCCATGACTTTTATTCTATTCTCTATTGCATGTTTGGTGTGTATCGTATATGCTTCATTTATAACTTTTGATTGAAAAGTGCATCGCCAACATTTGTATATTAAATTCTATGAAATGCGTGATGTGGATATGAATTGATTGTATGAATTTAGAGAGTCCCTCTTATTGTTCTTAAAAGCTTGCAAGTACCATGTTTATGAAAGATATGAAATCCTTATAGCATGTGATTTGTATTTTCCAAGTCATCGTGATGTGTAGCTTATGGCTTGAGATCTGAGAGTATAATCTAGCGACCCCTTCCACTTCGTATTCTTTTATTTCATTTCCCTTATTTTTCATCTCCCGAGTTCCTCTTTTTACTTATCTTCCTCGAGGACGAGTAAGAGGTAAGCTTGGGGGATTTTGATCGGTCCATATTTTACACCTTTTTCTGCATATTTGCATGCCATTTCGATCACTCATATCACGCTTTTCAAGATTATTCGACGATATTGCGTTACTTTTCACTATTTCTTATTTTTGTCGGATCTCAGGAAATATGGAGCGATCGGGAGCAAAAAGGAGCTTAAGGGACTTGCACCCACTCCGGAGCGTCACCCAAGGCTTTTTTGAGGGCTATTCGACGATGTGAGACGGGTGGAAGAAGAAGGAACTCCGTGGGAGCGACGAGGAGGAGAAATGGAGAAGATTGGGCATTTTAGCATGCCACTCGGCCGAGTGAAGGAGTCACTCGACCGAGCAAAGAAGCCCGCTCGGCCGGCCAGATCGGACACGCAGCAGATTGAGTATCAGCGTGCACTCGGCCGAGCATCGCCAGACCACTCGGCCGAGCACGGAGACACCACTCGCCCGAGTGGCATCACGACGACAGCAAGCAAAAATCCCAGACTTACTGGAATCCGTCAGGCGATTGAGGGTTCCGACTCGGCCGAGTACCGAATGCCCCGCGGCCGAGTTAGTAAAGCCACTCGGCCGAGCCACCCCCGGAGACAGACCCCTGAGGACCTTGAAGTTACTGGAATTTTACAGGGTCTATCACTCGGCCGAGTAGAGAAGCCCACTCGACCGAGTAGAGAAGTCAACTCGGCCGAGTGATGCCGAGGACACGCATCGCCCAGATTTTCAGACAGCCTCCCACTCTTTTGCAATCTGCTATCATTCCAGCAATCAAAGTATTTTTCTCATATTTTTTATGGATAGTAGACTTCATGACGGTTCTAACGCCGCCAAGAACGCGCCAATCGGAGGTCGGATGAAATCTGGAGAATTTCTGCAAGTTGACGCTGCAGTGCTGGAATTTCCACTCGGCCGGGTCACATGTTCCACTCGGCCGAGTGCGGCCTGGGCCCAGATTTTAAGTTGCGGTTTGGGCTGTTTTTGGGCACGAATTTGAGGGGTTTTATAGGGTTATTTGCTAGGGTTTTGGGAGAGTATTTAAGGGGTTTGTAGCCACCATTAGAGAAAACCCCCATTATGTTTTCTTAGCCCACATATGTTTCTCTTAGGATTATTTTAGAGGTTAGGCCATGCCCTAGGCCCCCTCTTGGATCTAAGAGCTTGTATTTTGGATTGAAGATCTTCATCAAGCTAAGTATTTTCTTCTTTTTATTTGAATCTTTGTTTTTCTATCTTTTTGTATGCAAGCAATGATTTTTATTGATTCTCATATCCTTATTGCTATGCTAGAGTAGATTTGTTGTTCTAGGGTTTGGGGATGAACCCTATGGATCTAATTTCATATTTGTGAAGAATGAATTCTAAATTGCTAGAATTGCTAGGAGGTTAGGTTGTGATTGATTTCCTACGGATAGCTAGGGATTTCCATCGATTTGGGATTTGCAAGAGATTGGATTCTAATCGATGGGAAGGCCTAGATATTCGATTTAGGTTTACAATTGGGTTTCTCTAGATTTGGTTTGCAAGAGATTGGACCAAAGCTAGGATTTTTAATTGCAAATCTATACACATATTCGTTTGCAAGAGATTGGACGAATACGAACTATCACAACCTAGATCGTAACTCGAGTTTGCACGAGAGTGGGCTCGAGGAGCGATTGGACGATGATGTCGATCCTCATGCTAGTGGCTTAGGTTAGGGTTTGCAAGAGATTGGGCCCTAACCTAGGTTTGCTATAGACCGGCAATAGCGCGAGAGCGTGAGCTTGGTTCTCCATTAAGTTGCGACTAGTTCACCTCAACACAAGTCTAGTAATATTGAGATTCACTATTAACAATGACGAATGACGGTCCGTAGTGGGGATTCCCCATTCCCTAGACGCCTTTATTTGATTTTATATCCCCATACTTTGCCCGACGATTGTGACAGGATCGTCACAAGGCAAATTCCCTCTTTTATTATATTGTATTTGAATTGATATTTGACTGACTTCTCTATCACCGACACCGACATCCACCACCATTTCCATTACATCATACCATAGCCATCTCCACCAATAATACATTCGTAGTCAAACCAACCTAGGACAGATTGGTGCTCAACACCACCTCCTCGTGTTCGATACCCGCTCGCCACTTTGCCGTGCGCTTGCGGTAAAACTACAATCGTTCTTTGGGTCACATCCCGGAGCGATCATGACGCGACTCATTCCTATTACTATTGTCGTAGACGTATCGTTGCCGAGACCCGCAACCGAAGTAATCTCGATACCGTACCTGTAGCCGTGATATCTCGTCTGCGCTACCCACAGCTGCTACAATCCTGAGGCGACCCTCACTGCGCTACCCGCAGTCGGGGGCACGAGCACCGACACCGTTTCTAGACTCGACGCCAGATTCGTGCGCGTCCCTCGCACCAGGTTGGTCCCTCTAAACTCGTAGAGAAACCCACACCGTAGCAAACTGAACCCTAACTAAAATTGGACAACTGTAACTAAATTTATCTTCTGCGCCTTTAAAACGTTGTGAAACAGTAGATTCGACGACTGGACTTTTGAACTGTGCACATAGGATAGAATCGTCGAATAGGACTGAACATCAAAATTGTGACTTTGACACTTAGGGTAGTCCCGACAACCTAGATATGAACCTAAATAGGATTTACTGAAAACGCGACCTGACATCGTCGCCGTGACACTATTTCAGACGGACTACCGCGGACGCGACGACTGGACGAGACGCTACGGACGGACGACACACTCGCCATCGCAGGCAAGTGTACCCACTTGCGTTTTTAGACCGTGCTTTGGTCTTAGATTGCTAGAACTGTTAGACTGTAAATGTATAGAACCGGACGTGAAATAATAGCGTCCGGGACGCCCCTGACGACTTAGACTTGACGACGAAGTCTAAGCTCGACAAACAACAACTTTTGACACCGTAGGGCTATCTTGTGTGTGCGTGCGTGTGGACACCCTAGAATAACAATTCCGTACACTTGTCGTGTCTTGTCCCTGTTATACAAAAAGCCTTCGGGCATTTCGGATGCTTTCCTTGCGGAAGTGATCCCTGTTATACAAAAAGCCTTCGGGCGTTTCGGATGCTTTCCTTGCGGAAGTGATCCCTGTTATACAAAAAGCCTTCGGGCGTTTAGGATGCTTTCCTTGCGGAAGTGATCCCTGTTATACAAAAAGCCTTCGGGCGTTTCGGATGCTTCCCTAGCGGAAGTGATCCCTGTACTTCTTGTCCTGAGTTCCTGGGTTGGGGTAGGGTTGAGCGTGCGCACGGCAAGAGGGTCTGATCCCCCTCGAACCGTAAGGCGTGAACCCTTTGTGTCACACTTGTCGTGTCTTGTCCCGCCACGTCCCGACTTGTCTTGACACCTGTAGGTTAGTCCCCGTAGTTGGTAGCACACGCTACGACTACTACTTGTCCCGTTTTACTTTCCTACTACGTTACTTCCTGTTGTGTTACCCTGTTATAACCTCAGCATGTTAATCAACCAGTAAACCGTTGTTTAAAGTTCAGTGCACTTGCAGTAAAGTCTAACCCTTCTTGTAGACTTTACCTGACGTACAGTTCCTTTTTCTTGGGTGTTGTACGTCAGGTGTTCAGCCAGAGTTCGTGGACGAGGCAGACTCACTGGAGTACGAAGAGCCGAGGACGTCGACCCAGAGCACGTGCCTGACATGGACTAGACCTTGAGGTCTTTTCAGTCGTCACTTTCAGAGGTTACTGCTTTTAGTTTCTCTTTTTGGTAGTTGTTGCCATGCTTAGGCTTCTTTTAGATTTGTACTCGCTGGATATTATTTCTCCATATTAATGAATGCCATTTCCTTTCTGTACTTTTGTTGTTCCTAAACTTTATAAATGCAAGAACCTGGAATCTTTCAAAATGGTACCTCCCCTACAGACGCTTATTGGGTCCGAGCTTCATAGCTCTGGCCTAAGCGGGCCTCGTCACGTTTCGCTTCCGTCCGTTTTGGGAAGCGGGGCGTGACAGGTTTTAGTGGTGGCCCATGCAGGTCTTGCAAAAGTTTGGAACAATAAAAGTACCGCATTCATTTAATATCCATGTACAAGTCTAAATTAGGTTTCCCAGTCCTAGATAGTAGGAAGACTTAGGTAGACGTCCCAGGTTTGATAGTCGGACGCCTTGGTTAAGATTTAGGCGTTCTCGTCCTAGACTACCTTAGCATCCCCATTTGATTCTAACCGTGTTAGAATTTCTAGAGCCACTCTCTGTTAGTCGCTCGCCCAGCTCCATCGACTTCGGACCCAGCAGAACGTAACCTTGATTCTCTTAGGAACCTTATCTTTAGATCCCGATTATAGACTAGCTCATTAGGAAGTCTTAGAGCTGAGTTATCCTAATCTTTAGACGACTCGATGATTAGGACCCCTGACTTCTATCGTCTCTTTGATCATTACACTTTTGTGTTATCTGCCATAGAGTCCCATCATAGCTTCTGTAAATCATATCCTGTGTGTAACCGTCATGCGATCATCTTTCTTTCTCCCGATTCCCGTGATCATTTCCTGACGATCATCGTAGATCCTTCGAATCTTTCTCTTTGCCAATTTTGCCCCTCTAAAAGTATTTTCGAAATTCCTTATTCAGTTTCTTCGCTCAGCTTAATTTCTTTGAAACCCCCTATACTACACATTTAAAATTTCTTTTTTTCGGTTGAATAAAAAATTATTTTATTGACTTGAAACCTTCTTGGTTGTAAATTCTTAAGTTACTATCTCGTACTCGCTTTCGAATCATTATCTATCGAATTTCGGTTTTAAAAACTTGTTACCATTTTGAAAATTCAATAGTATTTTTTTATAAAAACTACCAAAATTTCTAACCACTTAACGTACATTTTTTTTAAAAATATTTTCTAAACTGGAGGGAACTCCAATTATTTTATTATTATTATATCAGTTCTATATTCATCGTGCTCACATTTCAAAAAAAAATCTTTGTATAACTTGTTTTTATTTGCAAAACAATCGATACCTCACCCAACCTACTCACCCTACTCATTATTTTTCTTAGTCTAACACTTTTCGTATTGTAATAAATTTTACCATCTGCCCACTTCTTCCTACTCTTTTTATAACTATATGACATCATATTTTACACGTAATTCTCCTTTCATCGATCTAATTATTTTGAGAAATATTTTTTTGTCCCATCCAACCAACTGTCTCCTTATCCCGCCTTATTTGAACCCGTTCCTTCCAATTCATTTCATTACACTCCTGGCTTCTGTTTTCTTTAGGTTGTGTAGACATTAGTTCTTGTAGTTGTCTATGTTGTCTCCGGTTTAGGAGTAGGCCCTTGGGTAGGTGATGTTGTCGTGATGCAAGAGTATAGGTAGAGTGTGTAGACTTGTATGAGTGTGTCATCTTTAGGATCCCGATGATTGCCTTTTGTGTCTTGAATGTGTACTCGGTGTTAACCATGATATGATTGAAGTTGTCTGAATGACGGTATTCATACGTATATGAATAGGGTCATAGCAGGCAATCTCCTTAGACGTAGTTTTTCGCAATTATAGAATAGCTTATCTTTGACTGCATGTGATTGAATCAAAACTTTGTTTTCTTTTAAACCAAACCTTTAAAGTTTTTGAAATTAGCTCACAAGATCACAAATCAATTATCTTTCCTCATCCACTATCATGACTCCACACTTTTTTTTTCAAATGTTTTAAAAATGTGTCACTGGTTTTAAGTTTTCCTTTTCTCTTCTCTTTCTCTCCATTTAGAAATGTTATGGTGGTTATAGTTTTGGGACTAGCCATTATTGTTGTAGGATTTTGTTTGCGGGTAGGCTCAGGGAGAGATGAGATTTGTTATAGCAATGATTGACCGATTTTGGAACAATAGGATATTGGAACAGATTTCTTCCGGATGAAAAGAACGGGTTGACCAAGACTTATTTATAAAACCGAAGTGTGGCGGACTCAATAGAAAATTTTGGTTGGATGAAATTATATGCGAGGAGATGATAACTTATAAGACCCGAGGCTTAGACGAGTGGTAGATAGGAGTAGCTACGGAGTATAGTATGAGTTAGGGTGATCATGAGAATGAGTAGAGCATTTAAAGCATCAAGACTTGATTGTTGAGTTGACGTGAGAAGGCTTTGAGAATGACACGACGTGTTGAGATAAATGGATGGTTAAGTAGTCGGATTGAATTTTTTTGGTTTTGATTAGTTATAGTAGTAGGATAAGATGTGATTTTGATAGTTCAAATCTTTTGGCAGATAAATTTATGGTAAGATATGACAAGGAATGTATTGAGGACACGACGATTGTTGATTTGTGAAGGTATTATAAGATAGACAAAGTTTTCGTCTTGGATTGGTGATCGACTAGAACATCATTTTAGCGACTGATTAATATTGGGAAGAGATTGAGAAAATTTAAATATGTTATGGAGAGATGATGTTTAGTAGAATGGTAGGGTAAGAGAAGGTGATTATTATTCTCTTATGAGGACTTGGAGTTGGAAATTTCAACAGCAATGATGGGTCTATGGTTAAGTCTTAGGATGTGAGATTAGACGTGGTATTATCCAGTGAAAAGAAGGGTTATGAAGGATTAATTAAAGAACATTGGTTGAAGTTGTATGATTAGCGATCTATAGGCGTAGTCATGAGAGTTTTGGGGTATAAGGTTATATAGATGTTATTATTATTAGTATGAGTGATTCCGAGGACGGAATCATTTCTAAGGTGGGTAGAAAGTAACGGCCGCTTTTCGACCGTTCGTATTTTCTGCGTGCACGTGCTTTATCGTGCACGTATTTTATTTGACTTTTCTGAGCTCCGGCATTTGCGATGCGATATGCCGATGCGATCGTTTGGGGGTGTTGAATTTTATAGTAATTTTTGGGAACGTCTTTCACGGCTCGTTTTTGCGCGAAACGACTTTGAATGATGGGGGCGTTTTAGTCATTTTGACTCAAAACGCCGTTTCCCATTTTTACGTAAATTCTTGGTAGGTGTTACACATGATCAGGCTCCATAGATCTGTGCGTCTCGTCTCCACGATCGCACCGGTATTTTCAGATTATTTTTCTGACGCCCGGAATGAACGATATCGCTCGGAGAAATCTGGACCGTTGATTTGCCCATCCAGTTCAAATTTCGAATTATTGCCAAATCTGGCTAAATCTTCTATTAGTCTGTTTTGATATCTTTCCTAAACTACTTTTCTAATCTCCCCTAGACGTACCCCAAACTACACACACTCCATCTCTTTACCCAAACTCATTTAACCCTAGGTTTTAATTTCATTTAGCAAATTTCCCAACTATTAAATATTATCCTAACCCTAAAATTTACCCTAACCCTAGATCTAAAGCCCCCTCACATAGCAGCCGCAGCCTCCCCCCAAATTTCCCCCGACCCTCTACTCTCTCCCACCCACGGCGGCCGTTCGTCGCGCCGCCGACCCAAAATTCCCCCTATCCCCTCAGATCTCTCTCGCCCTCTCGCCTATCTCGCGCCGCCGTGGCACCCAGCGCACGCGAACCCGCCGTCGTGCCGTCTCCTCGGCCCCCCAAGCGCTCGGCGCCACCGCCGAGTCCGATCGCCCCCGATCTCACCGCGGTCCGCCGTCGCGTCGTCTTGACTTCAGCCCTCGCCGCGATCCGCTGCGCCCCTCGCCATGAACCGCCATCTGCCGCTGCTGCGCAGCGCCCTTCAGCCACCGCCGCGTTCCCCGCCTGCTGCGCCGACGCGTTCCCCGCTTGCTGCGCCGCCGTGACAGCCGCGGCCTCCCCCTCAGTGCCGTTTTTTCACGCGGCTCTCCCTCACTCACGACCGCCAGCCTCCATTGCCATCGTGCTGCCTCCAGTGCGACGTCACATGCCAAGGTCGCACCTCGCACCTCACCTCTCGCTGTGCCGCCTGCGGCCATCGCACGGAGCCCCAGGCCGCGTGCACGATCGAGATCTGTCTGCAGCCTCCCCACGACACTAGCTCGCCGTTTGTAGTTGGACTGATCGCACTCGCTGACCGCACTTCGTTCGCTGCCCGGACGAGTCTCACTACGCTACCCGTAGTCGAGACGCCGTTGACGCCGCAGATTCTGTGGCCTCCTGGTGACGCGACTCATTCCTATTACTATTGTCGTAGACGTATCGTTACCGGGACCCGCAACCGAAGCAATCTCGATACCGTACCTGTAGCCGTGATATCTCAGCTGCGCTACCCGCAGCTGCTACAATCCTGAGGCGACCCTCACTGCGCTACCCGTAGTCGGGGGCACGAGCACCGCCACCGTTTCCAGACTCGACGCCAGATTTGTGCGTGTCCCTCGCACCAGGTTGGTCCCTCTAAACTCGTAGAGAAACCCACACCGTAGCAAACTGAACCCTAACTAAAATCGGACAACTGTAACTAAATTTATCTTCTGCGCCTTTAAAACGTTGTAAAACAGTAGATTCGACGACTGGACTTTTGAACTGTGCACATAGGATAGAATCGTCGAATAGGACTGAACATCAAAATTGTGACTTTGACAATTAGGGTAGTCCCGACAACCTAGATATGAACATAAATAGGATTTACTGAAAACGCGACCTGACATCGTCGCCGTGACACTATTTCAGACGGACTACCGCGGACGCGACGACTGGACGAGACGCTACGGACGGACGACACACTCGCCATCGCAGGCAAGTGTACCCACTTGCGTTTTTAGACCGTGCTTTGGTCTTAGATTACTAAAACTGTTAGACTGTGAATGTATAGAACCGGACGTGAAATGATAGCGTCCGGGACGCCCCTGACGACTTAGACTTGACGACGAAGTCTAAGCTCGACAAACAACAACTTTTGACACCGTAGGGCTATCTTGTGTGTGCGTGCGTGTGGACACCCTAGAATAACAATTCCGTACACTTGTCGTGTCTTGTCCCTGTTATACAAAAAGCCTTCGGGCATTTCGGATGCTTTCCTTGCGGAAGTGATCCCTGTTATACAAAAAGCCTTCGGGCGTTTCGGATGCTTTCCTTGCGGAAGTGATCCCTGTTATACAAAAAGCCTTCGGGCGTTTCGGATGCTTTCCTTGCGGAAGTGATCACTGTTATACAAAAAGCCTTCGGGCGTTTCGGATGCTTCCCTAGCGGAAGTGATCCCTGTACTTCTTGTCCTGAGTTCCTGGGTTGGGGTAGGGTTGAGCATGTGCACGGTAAGAGGGTCTGATCCCCCTCGAACCGTAAGGCGTGAACCCTTCGTGTCACACTTGTCTTGTCTTGTCCCGTCCTGTTTGTCCTGTCTTGTCCCGCCACGTCCCGACTTGTCTTGACACCTGTAGGTTAGTCCCCGTAGTTGGTAGCACACGCTACGACTACTACTTGTCCCGTTTTACTTTCCTGCTACGTTACTTCCTGTTGTGTTACCTTGTTATAACCTCAGCATGTTAATCAACCAGTAAACCGTTGTTTAAAGTTCGGTGCACTTGCAGTAAAGTCTAACCCTTCTTGTAGACTTTACCTGACATACAGTTCCTTTTTCTTGGGTGTTGTACGTCAGGTGTTCAGCCAGAGTTCGTGGACGAGGCAGACTCACTGGAGTACGAGGAGCCGAGGACGCCGACCCAGAGCACGTGCCTGACATGGACCAGACCTTGAGGTCTTTTCAGTCGTCACTTTCAGAGGTTACTGCTTTTAGTTTGTCTTTTTGGTAGTTGTTGCCATGCTTAGGCTTCTTTTAGATTTGTACTCGCTGGATATTATTTCTCCATATTAATGAATGCCATTTCCTTTCTGTACTTTTGTTGTTCCTAAACTTTATAAATGCAAGAACCTGGAATCTTTCAAAATGGTACCTCCCCTACAGACGCTTATTGGGTCCGAGCTTCACAGCTCTGGCCTAAGCGGGCCTCGTCACGTTTCGCTTCCGTCCGTTTTGGGAAGCGGGGCATGACATTTGGTTTAGCTTGGGGAAAGGCGCTCTCATGCATCATTGCATGTGCATGTAGTTGCATTAGGATTTCATGTCATTTATGTCATCATATCCCATTCACCCCCTATTATTATCATTGTTCCTCATATTTTTCCATTATGATCACATTGAGGACAATGTGAAGTTTAAGCTTGGGGGAGTGCATTTCCATGCCATTTAGATGCATTAGTTGCATTTTTACTTTAATTTAGGATTTTTAGAATTTTTCAAATTTTTTCATCATCTTTTCAATTTTTCCATATTATCTTTCGTTTATGTGTGTTCATGCATCATGTTGTGTGCTTGATTTTCTTTTCTTTCCTTTCTTTTATTTTTTATTTCTTTATTTTCTTTTCCATCTTTTGCTAGATATGTTCCTTATGATGATATCTCTTAATGCTTTAGCAATCATCACGATGCTAACTATTCCTTGCCATACTACTTAGAGTATATCATAGTCCGGTTATCCATGTGCTTGCTTATATATTCTTTTGATGATTCCTCTATATGAATGCATGATATTAATTGAAGCTGAATGTATGGATTTGTGTTTAGTATGCTTTTGTTGGAAGTGCACCAAGATTCATGCATCAATTATATATCGGAAGCATCTGCCTTATTGTCTTATTCACTTTCTGTTGCATGCCTGATGTGATTGTACTCTTTACTGCTTGACTTCACTATTTATTGAAATGATTGAGAATATCCATGCTTACATATAAGTTTAGTTGATGTATTATCTTATTTAACCATTTGTACACATCTTAGAGTGAACCGTGTGATACACCATTTCCTTCTCCACATATATCATTTTATTCTCTACATGTCACTTGAGTTCACCTCCTAAAGCTACTTATATCGCATCTATTTTCCAAAAAATCTCTACAAAAGAAAAAAAGTTAGCTCCAAAAAGTACAAAAAGCCAAAAAGGAGCCATAAACCAAAAATACAAATCATGTAGCTCCTACAAAAATCCAAAAAGAAAAATAAGAAACAAAAAGTTCAAAAAGAAAAAAAAATATTTCTCTATCTCATTATTGGAGCCACAAAATACTTGGGAAAACCAAGGCAAAAATCCCATTTCCACTATCATATTCCTTTAGATGCGATGCCTCAAGCTAAGCTTGGGGGGGATGAATTCACTTGACCATATGAGTGAGTGCGACATTAGAGTGGAGAGGTTCACGAATGCGGAAGTTTGATAATACTGAGACTTAGCGAATTACTTTAGCTATGGAGATTTCTTATGAATTGATATGAAAATGTGAATGACATGATTTATTCCATTCTCCATTGCATGCCTAGTGTGATTTTAATATTCTTGTTATAACTCTTGATTGAAAAGTGCATCGCCAACATTTGTATACTAAATTCTATGAAATGCGTGATGTGGATATGAATTGATTGTATGAATTTAGAGAGTCCCTTTTGTCGTTCTTAAAAGCTTGCAAGTACCATGTTTAAGTAAGATATGAAATATTTATAGCATGTGATTCTTATTTTCTGAGTTATCGTGATGTGTAGCTTATGGCTTGAGATCTGAGAGAATAATCTAGCGACCCCTTCCACTTCGTATTCTTTTTCTTTCATTTCATTTCCTTTGTTTTTATTTCCCGAGTTCTTCTCTCTACTTCTCTTCCTCAAGGATGAGTAAGAGGCAAGCTTGGGGGATTTTATCGGTCCATATTTTATCCCTTTTTTCTGCATATTTGCATACCATTTTGATCGCCCATACCGCGCTTTTCACGATTATTCGACGATATTGCGTTACTTTTCACTATTTCTTGTTTTTTTTGGATTTCAGGAAATATGGAGCGATCGGGAGCAAAAATGAGCTTAAGGGACTTGCACGTGTACCGAAGCGTCGCCCATGGCCCTATCGAAGAGCTAACGGTACTGGATGATGAGCGGGAGAAGAAGGAGATTGACAGAATCGACGAGGAGGCGAGGATGAGAAGAGTTGATTCAAGAAACAGGCCACTCGACTGAGTAACACAACCCACTCGCCGGAGTGAAGAAGCGTACTCGGCTGAGCAATACTGATATGCCAACATCTGCTTGCCTGAGTGCCACATTGTACTCGCCCGAGTGGTGAATTCCACTGGCCAAGTAAAGCACTTCGCTCGCCCGGGTGAGGTCAGAATTTCTGAAGGAAATCAAAGCAGACTCTCTGAAATTTTGGAAGTACAGCAAAAGACCATACTCGGCCGAGTAGGAAGTCCACTCGCCCGAGTGAGGAATTCTACTCGGCCGAGGTACACGAGCGCCCAGATTTTCAGACAGCCTCTCACTCTTTTGAAATCTGATATTATTCCACTAGGCAAAGTATTTTTCTCATATTTTTATGAATAGTTGACTTCATGACGGTTCCAACGCTGCCAAGAACGTACCAATCGGAGGTAGGATAAAATCTGAGGAATTTCAGTAGGTTGACGTTGTTGTGCTGAAATCGCTACTCGACCAAAGCTCTGTTCTACTCGGCCGAGTTAGCGTGGGCCCAGAACTTAAATTGCGGCCAGAGCTGACTTTGGGCACGAATTTCAGAGGGTTTCTCGGGTTATTTGCTAGGGTTTTGAGGTGACTATATATAGGGAATGTAGCCGCCATTAGATGAGAGTTCCATTTATTTTCTTGGAGACTTTTTTAGAGGTTAGGCCATGCCCTAGGCCCCCTCTTGGATCTAGAAGCTTGTATTTGGAATGGATTTCTTCATGAAAGCTAAGTATCTTTGTTATTGTTATTTGAATCTTTGATTTGATATCTTCTTATATGCAAGCAATGTTTTTTATTGATTCATATATCGTTATTGCTATGCTTGGTTGATCTTTGTTCTAGGAAAAGGGATGAACCCTATGGATCTAATGCTAGATTTGTGATGAATGAATTTATATGTTGCTAGAATTGCTAGGAGAGTAGATTGTGATTGATTTATTACGGATAACTAGGAATTTCCATTGATCTAGAGTTTGCAAGAGATTGGGTTCTGATATTTGGGAATGTCTAGATATTCGATTTAGATTTATAATTGAGATTCACTAGGTTTGGTTTGCAAGAGATTGGACCAAATCTAGCATTTTTATTATAAGTCTATACCTATATTCGTTTGCAAGAGATTGGACGAATACGAGCTATCACGGTCTAGATCATAACTCAAGTTTGCACGAGAGTGGGCTTGAGTTGTGATTGGATGATGATGTCGATCTTAATGCTAGTGGCTTAGATTAGGGTTTGCACGAGAGTGGGCTCTAATCTAGGTTGCTATAGACTTGCAATAGCGCGAGAGCTTGAGCTTGGTTCTCTATTTAGTTACAACTAGTTCACCTCAATCCAAGTTTAGTAACATTGAGATTTGTGATTCACAAGGATGCATGACAATCCGTAGTGGGAATTCCCTAGCCCTAGACACTTTAATTATATTGAATTTTATCCAACATCTTTATCACCGACACCAACATCCATCACCATCGTCATTACATCACATCATAACTATCTCCACCAATAAACCTTCGTAGTAGAACCAACCTAAGATAAATTGGAGCCAACACCACCTCCTCATGTTAGATAACCTGCTTACCACTTAACCGTGTGCTTGCGGTAAAACTACAATTATTTTCTGGGTGTATATCCGGGAGCGATCACACGTCCTCGAGTTTTCATTTGATCTGGTGTCAGACACCCAATCAATATTAGAGGCACTTTACACACAAACACCACCTGAGCTTCAGGATCAGTTGGATGATTTGTTGCGAAATGGTTGTATACGACCTAACATTGGAGTACTCTTGGAAGGATGGATCTTGGCGCAAAAATATCGACTAATGTTCACTGAATAAGATGATTGTGAAGAGTGAACATCGTCTTCCTTAAATTGATTATACTTTGATCAACTTGGCGGATCAAACAAAGTTGGATCTGAGAAGAGGATATCACCAGTCGAAATTTAACGTCTCGAAGAATACCTCCAAGACCAAGTATATTCGTTACAAATACTTGATGATGACACTGGTGTGGTCAACCTACCGCTGGTATTCACGAGTCTCATAGTCATTCTACGAGTGCTTGAATATATTCATGGTAGTCCTCTTCAACAACGTGTTTTAAGGATACTCAGAAGTATGCCAAACATTTGAGGATGGTGCGAGACAATTTGAGACGAACCAAACCAAGATGTGCAAGCATAAGCAGCTACTTCTTCTTCGTCTTTCTTGAACTCGTATTCTTCTTTTATCCACTGCTTTCATCTTGTACCCGATTTCCTATGGGTTGAACCTTTTTCTGCCCACCGTATTCCCCTTCTTTATTTTCTTTTGTCCGCATTCTCTCCTCGAGCCCCAGCCCGGCCTACCCTACCATACCCTACCCTATCGACGACTTTGGCACCCCATTTAATCCCCTCATCCCATGGCTTCCCCATGTCGACACCCACTCCGTCACCCTGCCTATCTCCCAGCGAGACCAGCCTATCTCGCCTCGCCTGGAGCTCTGCCATCATACCCTACTTCGACAACACCTGCCACATCGAGCAGTCATAGCCATCTCACGACATGGATCGACAGCCGTCGATGGCCCACCTATGATATGCTTTAGGATTTTGGGGATTGTAAGGCTTATCGACGACCCTCACCGCCACCCTCGTTGTTGCCGTATGGTTGAGATGTTGGGAAGTTGCGATTCTTGGGCTTCTTTCGAGCTCCTTGCCCTGGGTTTTGCCCCTATTGGTGTACCGCTTCGGTTTCTTATTAGGTCCACTCCTTCGTATTTGTTAGACTGTGTGTTCTAGGTCATTGACTTGTTTAGGGTTAATGGTGATAACTGTGGATGTCAACCAATGGTGTTGGCAAGGGGTATCGTTGGGGATGAGTATTGGTATGCTATCGGCTTTAGGTGTTGAGGTTCGATGCCAGCCTTGTGCTTGGATTTGGAAGATTTTTTTGGTGTTGGCTTGTTGTTGGCTATTATGGATATTACTGGAAGGAGTTATATCGATAAGTATGGTCCTTGAAAGTTGGCCTTGTTTTAGTTTTTGTCGTTTTCCTGGATATTGGCTTGTTGTTGGGTATCATGGGAGTTGATGGCTGGTCGTCCCGGAATACAACTCCTAAAACAATGTAGTTTTATCGCAAGCGCACGGCTTAGTGGCAAGCGGGTATCGATCACGGGAAGGAACTAATAACGGTAATCTATATGATTTACTAAGCTATCGATGGAAAATTAATTTTGAAAGAGTTGATGTCACAATCTGTAACGACCCGGTCCCGGGGATACCCGATAAGTACGAATCCGTATCAGGTATTCCCAAAGAGGCGAGTGTTACGTAGAAAGAGAGAAGGAAAGAAAGTAAAAGAACACTGCAGGTCACTACGCACGTTCTGGGAAGTACAAGTAAAGCTCCATCACAGATAAAACACTGAGAAAATAAACAAAAGTACAATATTTCATTTTATTTATACAATGAGACAACCTTTTACATACACCATCTGTACAAAAGAGAGAAGCTACACTGAGACAAACATAATGTTATACAACTCCAAGTCCAGATCCAATTTATACAACTCCAACATCCTCATTGTCACAACCCTAAGTACAAAGGTCTACCCGAAAAAGAAACACCAAAGTACAAGTCTCTCATCATACCCCTCGCCACCCAATCCTACAATTGTTCACCAACTCCAAAGCTCCTGCCTCTAACTCCAACCTCCAACTCACACAACCTAAAAGTCAACGGGGACACGTCAACGCGTGACCCAGTAGAAACTCCTAACACTCTAGTAGAACCCAGTTTTAGAACTGGTCTGCCTATCTAGGGAGGGTGGTCTAACAAGTAAGGTTCATGGTGCATAAAAGTGATCACCTTCCAACAAACGAACTTAGTTATGAAAACTTGCAAAACATGAATATGAAACCATACTATGAAATACAGATATTTAAAGGAAGCATAAGAACATGTTACCATGGGATAGCAGCATTAAAGTAAACAAAAGTAAGGAGACATGAGATAACAACATTTATAAATTAAAGACATTACTATAAGTTGGTGATTCACATGTTTGGAACTCGTGCATATCGTAGGACGCTAAGGAGGCGGACTTCACCCAGGGTGGGTGAAAAAGTGGTACCACTCTAGTGACACGAGCACTAGAGGGGCCTCTCGTAACTCCGTACCCGACTGGACAAGGTACCGGAGCGAGACTCATCTCGGTTTTTCTGTCGGACAAACGGAGAAAACCATCATTTACCGACATGGTGCGACACGAGCACACCAGCAGCCTCTCTAGCCCTCTCAAACTCCCCTTCCGAGGGTGACACATTGGGCGAGATAATCGTATTGCCGTCCTCTCCTTAACACCTAAAATTTACCCGTGTTCCCCCAAACCCACATCTGGAGTCTCACCCATTTCAAGAATGGACCGAGTCCTGCGATATCAGACTCTCTGCTCACTCTCAGGTTTTAGAACATTTTATCGTTTCATCGTCTAGTGGCCTCTACTACCGCTTTTACATCTTTCCATTACTTTCGTCACTTCACTGATGTCGTGTTCTAAACAATGAACATCGTCTTCCCATTCACTTAATTACATCCTTTTCCAAAGTGAAAACATTTCATGAACATCCTCATAAAAACGTATCTCAAGAGCATACTATTGTGAGCACAAATACCATAAACAAATTTAACTTAAGTTAGACATATTTCTCATCATCATCATAATATAAGACATAATATATGAACGGATTAATAACTGAAATTGAATAAAACATAAATTGACAAAGTATGGCAATTAACATGATCAAATTCAGCTTAAGATAACAATACAACATAACAATTTCTAAGCAAAGTTAACCAAGGTTGTAAAAAAACGCTAGGCGCTAGGCGTTCGGATTGCTAGCGCCTAGCGCCCAGAGCATTAATCGGGGATTAATCGGGGATTAATCGGCCTAGGCGGATTTGCATTTTTTAATTATTTTTATATAATATATTTATGTTTATATATAAATATAAATATATATTATTTAAAATACATCAAATATTTAATACATACTAAATCAAATCCAGTTTACCTACTTTAGAGTATTTGTGTGCAACAAAATAAAATTTAAACGATACTCTTGTGCAATTAAGCCATTTACCAAAAACACCCAGACACCGCCCAGGAACAGCCTAGGAACCGCCCAGGAACCGTCTAGGAACTGCCCAGAGCGCCCAGACACCGCCCAGAATGCTTAGGCGGCCGATTATTCCCAAAAACGCCCAAATTGACCGCCCAGGCCATACTCGGAGCGTTTACTGGCCGCCTCACGCCTAGGCGCCGCCAGGCGACCGCCCAGGCCGATTTTTAGAACACTGAAGTTAACACATGAATCTGTCTAAACTATCACAACAGAAAGAATGCTACTGCGGACCTATCTACAGTCAGATTTAGCTTCTGGTCTCTCTTCATAGTTGTAGATCTATGGGTTCTACATAAGCACACCAAATTTCAGAGAATAATTCCAAGTATATGAATTATGGTGATTTTTCTCATAACAGGCACAGTTTCAGTCTGCAGAAACAGAAACTGGGGCATTTCCAAGTCCAAATTACTACTAGTTAAAGACATAGTAAAATTTTGAAAAAATTATGGGTTGAAAATCTTGAAGCCAGCTTTCCAACGGCACCAAGATTATTACGTTTCATTAAGTGTGCAGGGTTTTCTACTCATTTTACTGAAGGGTGTCCAGACTGTCTAAAAACAGACCAGTTTCTTTAAGAAACTGAATTTTTACCCTAGTTTTCAGTTCGAATTTGCAAAACTTGTAAATGTGAAAGTTATTAAGGACTTCAATATGAGCAACATATATTTTTTAATGCATTTCCATGTAGCCAATTAAGTGTAGCAAGCTACCAAAGTCTAAGCCAATTCTGTGTAAATTTCAGCATGTTGTTCATCTAGCTAATTTCACATAACATATTAACATAAATGAATTCCTAGTCCTAAAACTAAATTCTACTATAAGTGATAGGAATTTATACCTCCAAAGTCCTCCAAAATTTTCTTTGGCCCTTCTTATTTCCTTGATGAATTTTTTGGTCTCTTAGTCTCCTCCTTCAACCTCCTCGCTTGGCCTTCAAAATTGGAATTTTTGGAGTATTTTTGGTGAGAATTTGGAGGTAAAATGATGAGGAATGGATGTTGGTTAACTTAAGTTAGACATATTTCTCATCATCATCATCACATAAGACATAATATATGAACGGATTAATAGATGAAATTGAATAAAACATAAATTGACAAAGTATGGCAATTAACATGATCAAATTCAGCTTAAGACAAAAATACAACATAACAATTTCTAAGCAAAGTTAACACATGATCTGTCTAAACTGTCACAATAGAAAGTATGCTACTGCCGACCTATCTACAGTTAGATTTAGCTTCTGGTCCCTTCTTCAAATTTGTAGATCTATGGGTTCTACATAAGCACACCAAATTTCAGAGAATAATTCCAAGTATATGAATTATGGTGATTTTTCTCATAACAGGCACAGTTTCAGTCTGCAGAAACAGAAACTGTGGCATTTCCAAGTCCAAATTACTACTAGTTTATGACAGAGTAAAAATTTGAAAAAATTATGGATTGAAAATCTTGAAGCCAGCTTTCCAACGGCACCAAGATCATTACGTTTCAGTAAGTGTGCAGGGTTTTCTACTCATTTTACTGAAGGGTGTCCAGACTGTCTAAAAACAGACCAGTTTCTTTCAGAAACTGAATTTTTACCCTAGTTTTCAGTTCGAATTTGTAAAACTTGTAAATGTGAAAGTTATTAAGGACTTCAATATGAGCAATATATAATTTTTATGCATTTCCATGTAGCCAATTAAGTTTTGCAAGCTACCAAAGTCTCAGCCAATTCTGGGTAAATTTCAGCATGTTGTTCATCTAGCTAATTTCACATAACATATTAACATAAATGGAATTCCTAGTTCTAAAACTAAATCCTACTATAAGTGATAGGAATATCTACCTCCATAAGTCCTCCAAAATTTTCTTTGACCCCTCTTATTTCCTTGATGAATTTTTTGGTCTCCTAGTCTCCTCCTTCAACCTCCTAGCTTGGCCTTCAAAATTGGAATTTTTGGAGTATTTTTGGAGAGAATTTGGAGGTAGAACGATGAGGAATGGATATGTGTTTTTGGTGGTGGGATAGGTGGTGCTTAGGGAGGAGAGTGGTGGTGGGAAGGGGGAGCAAAGGGGAGAACAAGGGTGGTATTTTCAGCCAAGGCTAAAATGAGGGAGACAGAGATATTTTTGAGTTTTTTTTTCTTTTGATGTTTCTTTGCCTTGAAAATTGTTTTCCCTAAAATCCTCTCCACCCTTCATCAAGTCAAGATCTTAGCCATGTGTTATCTCTTTAACTCATAAGATGACACCTCACTAGTGTGTTGTCATAGTTAAAATTTTCTCAATTTGTATTTAATGAAAAATAAAAATACAAGAAGAAATACCTTATACACCTTAAATATATGGTATTCATCCAAATACTCCTATTCACTAATATCAAATGATGAGTTTAAAATCTTATAAAAATAATTCCCACACCAAATAATTAAAATAAAAATACAAGCATACTCCCAAAAATAATATGTACGCATTTACGCCAAAATACGTATAAATACGCGTACATTAAAATTGGGGTCATTCATTCTACCCACCTTAAAAACGAAGTCCGCCCTCGGACTTTCTATGCTAAATGTCTGACCGGAGAATGAATAGTCTAAGGGTTTCCCTACCCTAGAAATACAAACAACGCTATATGTATATACTATACACTCATGTATATATGCACTATACCGTAGATTATACACACATATATATACACATTCTTATCCTAGAATATAGGTATACACACAGACAAATCATCACAACACATACATAGTACTATACATTCCACATTCATCCATGTACTCACACATATATCTATTTTGATGAGAACACTCACATATATATACAGACTAATATGTACACATATGCTAGTACACATATACATATGGACATATGTATCAATGTCGTACATAGCAATAAGTAGAAATATGTATAGATACACCCAAGGCATTAATATACACACCAATATTTATACACTTATTCACTCAATACATATGTACTTACATAAAGATTCACACAAGAATACGATCAAAGACGTATACTATTTCATGGATACATATAGATATCTCTAAATACATACACATTTATATGTAATCATACACTCCTTCTATTTATATATCTACATACATACATGTTCACAGGATATTTAAACACACCATACTCATAAGTCACAAAGCTTGCATACTTACACATACACATACCTATGGGTATACCTAGATACATCAGAGTATAGTTCAAGTATACATCCATATGTATTCATATCCAATATTCACTCACGTAAGTCTATATTTATACACCTATACACGGTACAAATATACTTACATACAAGCCGTCAACATAACATATATTCAATGCAGTATAAATATACACACAACACTATGTATAAATAATAGCACAAGAATTATATCAATACAGTATATGTATCTATATACACACAAGACATATCCACGTATAAATCTCATTCACATGTTACACTCACTTATCATCACATAATATATAAGTACACACCAATATTGTATAACTTGGCATACCTACTTATGTATATCTATACACACCATTTAGTAAGCCAATATATTTCACACACTACTTATAATACACCTCCAATAATAGCTATATTCATATATACATATCTCACTATATCAATTTACACAACTACATTCCTAGTATGCATACGCATATACGTCATCACATAGAGTCTCATATAACAATACCAACACACACAGATATTCACATAATAATATATCCATCCAACACCGGTGTAAGCGTATCCACTTACAGTCAGACATGCAACCATATACATCTTTCATATATGTATCAAACACACAACTCTAGTACACCTAGGGCATGCCCACTCGTACTTGAGTGGAACACAAAGATCCGCACATGGATTTACACAATCAGCATGTACATATACACCACATATTACCAATACATACGTTATACCATATCTATACATAGTCTAGAGCTCAATCAACTATATAGGTCCATGATACACACTTCTTATATGTTACCATATGTTAACATATATACGCATGCACCTATATACTCAGACATACAATCATGTATATCTTCTAGTACCCATCCAACATTCACAAATGTATCATTGTACAAGATCTACCATATCAATATCAATACACACAGATAACCATACAAAATTATATTCATCTATATACATGCATAAGCGTACCAGCTTACAGCCATACATGTATTATATACTCATCACATATATCAACTCATAACACTAATACTCTTAAGACATATCCACACACACATGGATGGAACTCAAGGATCCACACATGCATTTGCACGCTCTACATGTGCATACATCACATACAGTATATAGCCACTATACAGTACAAATATATAATGATATAGGTATCCACACACATATAAGAATAACGATTACAACCATACATATAACTATATACATATCACGTATATCACCACGTATGCATATACAACACAATAGACAACCATAATATACTCACATTCCAAAAGTATGCCAGCTTATACATGAGTGGGACACATGGATCCCTAGATCCATACATACATGGGTGTATACACCATACTTTATATATATATATATCTATCTATTCTATAAAAGAGGGATGTTATCAAGAGAAATTGGATAAGAGAATTTGGACATGAGAAATTGGATAAGAGAATTTGGATATCTATTATATAAAAGAGGGATGTTATCAAGAGAAATTAGATAAGAGAATTTGGACATGAGAAATTGGATAAGAGAATTTGGATATCTATTCTATCAAAGAGGGATGTTATCAAGAGAAATTGGATAAGAGAATTTGGATATCTATTATATAAAAGAGGGATGTTATCCTAGGTGGCAATGAGAATTTGGGTAAGAGAATTTAAAGCTTTTGAATCTTATCCTACTAGGACAAAGCTTTGTCCTACATGGCAAGTTTGTCCTAGGGGGCAATGACAATTTTGGGGGGGGGGGGACTTAAATTTTGGGGGAAAACTTAAATTTGGGGGGAAACTTGAAATTTTATGGGAAAACTTGAAATTTGGGGGAACTTGAAATTTGTGGGGGGAAACTCAGCCATTAAATAAACCGTGCCCTATGGGCATGGGTAATGACTAGTACATATATATATATATACACATATACTTATACTTACTACATACATCTCAACCAATACAATCACTCTATTGCACCTACCTCTGATAGTGCAACCATATACGGACATATATACTTATAATATCGCATACCAACATATAATCACACCAATAGCTAAGGTAGTAGCATATACATATAATTATTCCATGTATACCATCATACACTCTTATACATCCAAATGTACATCAACCTAGACGTACAAGCAACATCAATATACCAACACATATATCATGAATTTATTTATACACCAATATTTATACTCATAGATACTTCATATATATATATATACACACACACACATCCCTTAGATATCCATAAACAAACATATCTCCTTACATCCCTTAAATATAATTCAGTATCTATACTTACTACTCTATACACAATCATATAGTCATACATATACACTCAAATGTAGACAATGCGTGTATTAGCACATTTTTACATATGACACCCGGCATTTATTACACAGATAGCATGCCTTACACATATGTTCCCACATCATATAATATCTACTCCTCAATCTATACAAACAACATTACTATATATCCCTCATAGTTCGTTCATATACGAATACATATATTATGAATTATAAGGATACACACAAGCAATCATACACGTATCTATAACGTATCGTAAATAGCTATAGATACACACCTATAAAATTACATGCCAATATACATACGATACTTATATATCTATACAAACACATAACCCCTCACACATATATGTACATATACAAACGACTACCAATGCTTACCCTCAAGAAGATCTGTATCTTGGGCTTTTTAATACCAGGGCTTCACTTCACGGTTGGTCACATACCCATCTTAGGACATAACTACCCATATGGAGTATTACATGTACTACGCTACGCACACTACAGTGCAGGGACCTGTATGGGCCACTAACTGTAACGACCCGGTCCTCGGGATACCCGATAAGTACGAATCCGTATCAGGTATTCCCGAAGAGGCGAGTGTTACATAGAAAGAGAGAATGGAAGAAAGTAAAAGAACACTGCAGGTCACTGCGCACGTACTGGGAAGTACAAGTAAAGCTCCATCACAGATAAAACACTGAGAAAATAAACAAAAGTACAATATTTCATTTTATTTATACAATGAGGCAACCTTTTACATACACCATCTGTCAAAAGAGAGAAGCTACACTGAGACAAACATAATGTTATACAACTCCAAGTCCAGATCCAATTTATACAACTCCAACATCCTCATTTTCACAACCCTAAGTACAAAGGTCTACCCGAAAAAGAAACACCAAAGTACAAGTCTCTCATCATACCCCTCGCCACCGAATCCTACAACTGTTCACCAACTCCAAAGCTCCAGCCTCTTGCTCCAAGCTCCAACTCACACAACCTGAAAGTCAACGTGGACACGTCAACGCGTGACCCAATAGAAACTCCTAACACTCTAGTAGAACCTAGTTTTAGAACTGGTCTACCTATCTAGGGAGGGTGGTCTAACATGTAAGGTTCATGGTGCATAAAAGTGATCACATTCCAACATGCGAACCTAATTATGAGAACTTGCAAAACATGCATATGAAACCATACTATGAAATGCAGATATTGAAAGGAAGCATAAGAACATGTTACCATGGGATAGCAGCATTAAAGTAAACAAAAGGAAGGAGACATGAGATAACAACATTTATACATTAAAGACAATAACTATAAGTTGTTGATTCACATGTTTGGAACTCGTGTAAATTGTAGGACGCTAAGGAGGTGGACTTCACCCAGGGTGGGTGAAAAAGTGGTACCACTCCAGTGACACGAGCACTGGAGGGGCCTCTCGTAACTCCGTACCCGACTGGATAAGGTACCGGAGCGAGAGTCATCTCGGTTTTTCTGTCGGACAAATGGAGAAAACCATCATTTACCGACATGGTGCGACACGAGCACACCAGCGACCTCTCTAGCCCTCTTAAACACCCCTTCCGGGGGTGACACATTGGGCGAGATAATCGTACTACCGTCCGCTCCTTAACACCTAAAATTTACCTGTGTTCCCCCAAACACACATCTGGAGTCTCACCCTTTTCAAGAATAGACCGAGTCCTCCAATGTCAGACTCTCTGCTCACTCTCAGTTTTTAGCACATTTTATCGTTTCATCGTCTAGTGGCCTCTACTGCCGCTTTTACATCTTTCCATTACTTTCATCACTTCACCGATGTCGTGTTTTAAACAACGAACATCGTCTTTCCATTCACTTAATTACATCCTTTTCCAAAGTGCAAACATTTCATGAACATCTTATAAAAACGTATCTCAAGAGCGTACTATTGTGAGCACAAATAGCATAAACAAATTTAACTTAAGTTAGACATATTTCTCATCATCATCATCACATAAGACATAATATATGAACGGATTAATAGATGAAATTGAATAAAACATAAATTGACAAAGTATGGCAATTAACATGATCAAATTCAGCTTAAGACAAAAATACAACATAACAATTTCTAAGCAAAGTTAACACATGATCTGTCTAAACTGTCACAATAGAAAGAATGCTACTGCCGACCTATCTACAGTTAGATTTAGCTTCTGGTCCCTTCTTCAAATTTGTAGATCTATGGGTTCTACATAAGCACACCAAATTTCAGAGAATAATTCCAAGTATATGAATTATGGTGATTTTTCTCATAACAGGCACAGTTTCAGTCTGCAGAAACAGAAACTGTGGCATTTCCAAGTCCAAATTACTACTAGTTTATGACAGAGTAAAAATTTGAAAAAATTATGGATTGAAAATCTTGAAGCCAGCTTTCCAACGGCACCAAGATCATTACGTTTCAGTAAGTGTGCAGGGTTTTCTACTCATTTTACTGAAGGGTGTCCAGACTGTCTAAAAACAGACCAGTTTCTTTCAGAAATTGAATTTTTACCCTAGTTTTCAGTTCGAATTTGCAAAACTTGTAAATGTGAAAGTTATTAAGGACTTCAATATGAGCAATATATAATTTTTATGCATTTCCATGTAGCCAATTAAGTTTTGCAAGCTACCAAAGTCTCAGCCAATTCTGTGTAAATTTCAGCATGTTGTTCATCTAGCTAATTTCACATAACATATTAACATAAATGGATTCCTAGTCCTAAAACTAAATTCTACTATAAGTGATAGGAATTTATACCTCCAAAGTCCTCCAAAATTTTCTTTCGCCCTTCTTATTTCCTTGATGAATTTTTTGGTCTCCTAGTCTCCTCCTTCAACCTCCTAGCTTGGCCTTCAAAATTGGGATTTTTGGAGTATTTTTGGTGAGAATTTGGAGGTAAAATGATAAGGAATAGATGTGGGTTTTTGGTGGTGGGATGGGTGGTGCTTAGGGAGGAGAGTGGTGGTGGGAAGGGGGAGCAAAGGGGAGAAAAAGGGTGGTATTTTCAGCCAAGGCTGAAATAAGGGAGAGAGAGAGAGAGTTTTGAGTTTTTTTGCTTTTGATTTTTCATTGCCTTGAAAATTCGTTTCCCTAAAATCCTCTCCACCCTTCATCAAGTCAAGATCTGAGCCATGTGTTATCTCTTTAACTCATAAGATGACACCTCACTAGTGTGTTGTCATGGTTAAAATTTTTCTCAATTTGTATTTAATGAAAAATAAAAATACAAGAAGAAATACCTTATACACCGTAAATACATTGTATTCATCCAAATACTCCTATTCACTAATATCAAATGATGAGTTTAAAATCTTATAAAAATAATTCCCACACCAAATAGTTAAAATAAAAATACAGGCATACTCCCAAAAATAATGCGTATGCATTTACGCCAAAATACGTATAAATACGCGTACATTAAAATTGGGGTTATTACACAATCGTTCAAGTATCGATGTAAATTCAATATATAAAGATGTATAGGGCTTGTGAATCCCTACTATAGATCTCAAGTAATCAATGCAAATTATGAATTTCAATATTACTAAACTTTGGTTTAAGGTGAATTTGTCGTAAATAAATAGAGAACCAACGCACGCTCTCGTGCTACGCTGTAGCAATCTAAACTAGAGCCTCGCTCTCACACAAGCCTAGTTCAAAATACAAGCTTTAAGATCGACACTTATATCCAATCCCAACTCAAGCTCGCTCTCGTGCAACTTAAGTTCGGATCTAGATCGTAATAGTTCGTACTCGTTTCACCATCATGCAAATGAATATAAGTATAGAAATATAATAAAGATACTAGCCTTGGTCGCTCTCATGCACCAAATCTAGTGAATCTCGATTATATATCTAAATCAAATATCTAGGGCTTCCCATAGATCAAGATCCTCTCTCGAGCTCTAAATATCCAATGGAAATCCCTAACTATCCGTAATAATCCAATCACAACCTAACCTTTAGCAATCCTAGCAACATTGAAATCCAACAAATATCACAAATCTTACTTTAGATCCATATGGTTCATCCCTTTGCCCTAGAGCAAGGGAATTACTCACAAATCATCATGAAAATCACAAGGGAAATAAGATTGACAAGAGAATTCATTGCAAAACTTAGATCTAAGAAGAGATATATCATAAAAATGTAAACTTGCAAGAGTTTTAGAGATACTAATGTCGATTACAAGCTTCAGTAATAAAATCAATATCCAAGTCTTCAATCTCTCGTCAAAAGAAATCTCCAAACTAGAACTAAAACTTTCAAAATAAAAGTATGGAGTCCTTCCTTGGGCTGCCTGCAGATCTGGCTATTTATATGTGCCCAAAAAGCTGCAAAAATCCTGACAATTCTACCCCTGGTCGGCCTCAAACCCTAGTTTGCAATCTGGGCTGACAGCGCCACTCGGTCGAGTGAGGAATCTGCTTCAGAATCGAAATATCAGCATTCTAGGCTCCTCAGACTACTCGATCGAGTAGTCTGCTCGCTCGGTCGAGTGGAGTTTTCTGCAGATCCTCCAAAAAACTTAGAAGTGTCAAAGATTATCTTCACAAAATTTTGCTCCACTCGGTCGAGTGGAATCCTCACTCGATCGAGTGGAAATTCCCACTTGGCCGAGTACATTTCAGCTCTCAATCAGGCTTGATTCGTCGTATCAGCTTCACTCGGTCGAGTGAGCCGCGTCACTCGACCGATTAGCCTGTAAATATTCTCAAAACTCCTTCTTCTTGCTTCCTCGTTGATTTCTGCGCCTCTCTTCCTCTTCTACTCATCTGCCAGCGCCGTTAGCCCCCTGAAATCATCATTAATAACGCTCTGGGGTGTGTGTATGTGCTCATGGCTCCAAACCGCTTTCGATTGCTCCATATCTCCTGAAATCAGACGAAACCAAGAAATAGTAAAAAGTATCTGAAATCGTCGTATGATCGTAAAGATCGCGATATGAGCAATCGAAATGGCATGTAAAAATGCAGAATAAAGTGTAAAATATGATCCTATCAATGGCATTGGTGCTTCGCTGGTTAGGTGTAACAGCACTAATGCATATGGATTAGTCGATACCCCCTTTGTATGCTATATTATGAATGACATCCTTGGCTTGACCCTGTTAGTCACAATTGCACAAGTAGGAACTTTGAACTTTATGGTCTCCCTTTTTATGTGATTTGTCTAGCTTGCTACTAGCTAAATACCTCAAGTTCCAATTTCGAACAGATGTTGTCATCATAATATCCCTTATTTTCACGTAATGCCATTATCTCGTATTTTGGCCACTTGAGAAGTCGGGGTACCTATTGTGATGATACTAGGTTTCAGGACTAGTTACAGAAGTTATGGTGATGTTAAGAGTATATATTCAAATATAACATCTCTTGTTTTCTTGATGCTATGATATCACATTATATTTCATGCTATAAACAACTTATTTTACTAGATCGTTATCATTCATCAAGTCTTCCCGTTGATAGTTTAATTGCTTAGCAATGATCGGTCTTCTTAATTTAGAGGATGGAATTTTTGTAAGGAGGGAAGAATGTAACGGCCAGTTTTTGTCGTGCACGTTTTTCCATAACGAAAACGATTTCAAACGATTTCAAATTGAGTAAATGACTTTTTTCTATTTTTTGTCTCTCAAATCTAAAAATGGACTTCATTTTCCTGATCCCCGTGACGATACAGACCTGTGGTATTATTTTCGTAATTTTTCGAAGTCGTTTCATCTTAGGGGTAAACTCGTAATTTCGTATTATCTACGTTTTACTAATTACTCTTTAACCTCACTTATATTAATTAACCACCAACCTAGCCTACCCTTAGCAGCCCAACACAAAAACGTGTAATCACGTTTAAGTTTTCCCTAAACAGGTTCATCCCCCAAACAATTTGTCAAACACTAATTAATACTCACATTAATTATAATTAACCAATATATTTTTAATTCCTTAACCTATTTAACCCTTCCCCCTCCTCTCATTCATAGGCAACCCATCACCATGAGCTACGATAGATCTTCCTCCGACAGTGCCCGAACTCGACCCAGCCCCCCTCTACATCACAGGCGTTCCTGTCGTGCCCGAAAGCCTCCACCGCCACTGACCTCCCCACCGCCTGCTCCGTCGAGATGATCCACGCCATGTCAGTCATCCATGATAACCTACCCTGCATGGAAGTCTACGAATGCAACTCAGCAAACCCAACCCCTCCACTGCCTTGGTCACCCACGCTCAACCTCTTCTCCACCGAAACCCGACGTCAGCCCTGCCTCTTCCCCCCATCTTCGACCCCATCTCCTTCCACCACTGCCCTAGCCCACGGAGTCATCGTCGGCGACGTCGCTGCCACCCTCAGGTGCCACTCATCTCCTCCTCTGCTCCGAAGAAGCTCATGAGGGCCCCAGTGCTGTCGTAGCAAGCACCGCCCTCCCCCGCTTCCCTCTCTCCTTGCCGACGCCGCTTGCGCCACCTCGCACCTCCTTCCACGACCCCACCCCATATTGACGAACCCCACGAGCCTCCCCTGCCTCCACGAACGACAAACACATACTCTCCCTCCATGTTCGCGTCCCCCCACCCCTTAGCTCATCTGCTTCCTCTCCGCCACCCTCGTCGGACCCCGCCACTGTATGCCGCCATCACCAACGCCTGCGAGTTCCCCCCTCCGATCTACCCCAGCTTCACCGACACCCCTCCCTTGGGGCGTTCTCCGTCGCCACTCCACCGTGGCCCTCCGCCGCGACCCACCCGACCTCCACCACCCTAGCGCCGCCCCACCGAGGCCGGTCCGATGACCCTCGCTGCCCATGCAACGTGAAAAACGAAGAGAAGAGAGGGAGATGGAGGGTAGAATAAAAGGGTATATACGTATTTTATACGTATAATACTTAGTATATTATATTTACTTATATATATTAAATGGGGTTTTGATCTAAAATTGACAAAAAATTGTCTATGTACCAAAAAATACACGGTAAAGGCCAGAATATCCAGCACGTCGCGTAGAACGCGTAGACGCTGAAATCATCCAAATCTGAAACTTATATTTTAAAAATGATTTTTCAAAGATTTAAGTGATTAATTCTAAATTGCTTTTAAAATTTGTATCTTCTAAAAATACGCGTATTTTCCAAATACAAAAATATGTTGGTGTTCTACTAATCAAGACGAACATTTTGACCTATCATATGAAGATTTCTAACGTGTATATTTTTCTGAATAAATCGTGGAACATTTAGGATTGTTAATTTTTAACGTAGTTTTAATTCTAAAAATTGTTTTTGAGATTTTAAATTTTATTAAAAATACATATGAGCTTCATAAAATTATTTTCTTACTATATAAAATTATTTTACTCACGTCTAGCCTATCAAAAAATTATCATTACATATTTTGACGGGGTTTAAGCTATAATAAAAGTACAACTGAGTTCGATAAATAGACAGAAATAGTACAACTCTTAACCAGTGTCTTCTTATGTTTGCAGGTACCGTTTCTTGAGCACGAGCACCCCTAGCTCTAGTCGCGGCTTCCTACGATGATTCTCAAGCTAGTAAGTCACTCTAATTCTAAATTTAGAAATTTCGATAGTGTACGGGTATGACCGTAGGATATCCCATATAGCCTCAGAACGGTTATTAACCTGAACAAATGATTAGAGACCTAATTAACCATGGAGATAATCAAATACAGAACAACTATTCACTTAAACTAACAATTTTTGTATTCCATATTTGTTGGACTTGTCTTTATCCTCAAATTTCTTAGCATCCTCTTTGCTTTAATTTCTGGTTTTCAATAAGAAAGGCAATCTGTGGTCCTGTTTTAACTATTAAAGTGGTATAGATCTAACTAAATATGGAACTCTAAATAAACATGAACTACTCTACTTTTTGTTAATCGATGGAACAGATGTGATTATTGGCGTTCTTAACATTGGTATCACCCGGTGTCTAGGATCGTTTGTGCCAAAGTTTGGATCACCCTGCTTGCGGGGATTGTGACATGATTGGCCAAACCTTACTGGTCGTGTATGCCTGGATCAATGTCAGAATTCCAATTATCATCAGTTGCAACCATTGATTTTAAATACATTTAAGTAAGTTACTTCAACCATTCATCGCACATAAACTCTTATTTCACTTTGATAACTTCCTTGTCTCGTTCACCCTTGCCTTTCTTACTTGTCACATGAAAACTATGCATGAAATATCGATACACTTGTTGCACGATTGCTCACGTATAAATATTCCCACCACCTGAAGCATGTCATATACAGTTCGTTGATTGCTATTGAAAAATCTTGCTCAATTATAATCTGAAATGTTGTCTGAAATGACGTCAACAAGACTGATTGACATACCATGTTGAAACATAATGAATGAATGACAATATAATGCTAGACATATTGAGATTGAATGCTTAAAATAACTGGCACTACATTGGGTTTGGGGTAACTTATATTTGAGAACGTGTGGGAGCGACCACGAGCTATCTACACATTACACCATACCGTACCGACCATCTAAAATGAAATGTACTGCCTAAAGTGAAGTGAGATCCGCCCGGGTGAGCACCCCCGTGGTAGGAGATGGGCTCAATGGTCGCACACTATACTTTCCTATATAAGTCACGTAGTTTCTCGCTTTATTGATGCTTAGTTGTCCTTTTATTGCTACTGCATCTACCTACTTGTCTTACTATTGTTACCACACTGCATGCTGGTTAAAATGTTGTTACTACTATATCGCATATGCCATACCACAATTGTTGCTCTTGTACATTACTTTTTGCACTTGTATAGTCACCGTTTACTTTGCTTTTCCCATTTGTATGCATGTCTGCGCTTACCCTACTTGTTGTACTTGCATGATCATCTTTAATTATTTACCATAGCCTATTCCATACTTTTGCACTACTCTATTTCTATTGCTAGAATTGTTGTGACTTATCTACGGTTCCATCTTCGTGGCACCGGCAAACGACGCACAGGTTGACGTAGGTGCTCCTGGGTTCACAGAGCCAGAGTTTGACCTTGAGACGGTAGCTTTTAGAGTTACATTCACATATGTACTTCTTTTCTTTCATATGTCCTTGTTGTATAATATGGATTGTAATAAAATGGACACTATTTGAGTATTTTTGTACATCTCTGCATCGTGGCTATATTGTTTTCGCTGGTAATCTGCAGACCTGCAAATGCAATCAAATAAGTAATGGCCCACTTAGAGTGGGTCATTACAGGATGGCTCTCTCTCTTTTATAGGGGATGAGTAGTTTTCTTCAATATAGGCCTCTTGATCTTCTAATCTTCTTTCAAATCTTGAATCCAATCTTCATTGATTTGATAGGCCTTAATAATTTGGAAAATCCTCTTTAAATTAGTCTTAAAATAGATTAGGAACTCCCCATAATTGATTGGAGTCAAACCTGGGCGTTTGACTGGTCAAACTGGTCAAATTAGAGTGTAACATGAATTCTGATACTCGACACAGTAGTGTGCCAATTTGTCACGGCTGTGTTGTTTGATCTTTGGCCTTATTATGGATTTCATAAAGTCAGCACGGTCGTGTCACAATTTTGCATGGCCGTGTGGCCATATACAGGAAACTTCCTAGTTTACTGTATATTTTAAGACACGGTCGTGTTGCCTGCTACTGGAAATCTTTGAAGTTGCTGTCTATTTTAGGACTTGGTCGTGTCGTTCTCGCATGGGTGTGTTGCTTTGGACCTTCATGTATATTTTTGATTCTGATACACACGACTGTGCGGCTGACACGTATGGCCGTGCAACCCCTGTTTTTGCACGTATCATTGTCATTTGACTGTCGGTTGACCTAAAACTTACTAGATAGACGTAAAACTTACTAGATAGATGTATTAGATCCAAATGACTTGTTTTGCATCCTGAAAATTATGTTTTGGCTTCAGTTAGAGAACTAACTTAGGCCAACATGACCTTGAGCTGGCCAATACCCCCTTGGATGAATCTATCCACATTCTTACGTTCTAAAATAGATATAAAAACAAATTTAACCGTCAAATTAAAGCTACTTCTAGTGCGTATACCTTCTACAGTGTCTCCAATGATTTGCCCCTTAGGATAATCCTTGTTGAAGCGCCAATCCTTAGGGAGATCTTGTGATGATGCAGTAGCTTCCTCTTCCTCTCTTGGTGCATTATTATTGTTGTCCCTCAACTTATCGGAATTGCTAGTGTTCAACTCTAAGCCGTCAAGTTCACCTACAATTTAAGAAGAATCTCCAGCATTAGAAGATGTGTTAATAGTACTTTTCTCATTAAATTTAACATGTACGGTTTCTTGGATAGTAATGGTACTTTTGTTGAATACTCTATATGATTTGCTATGTGGAGAGTATCCAACAACAATACCTGATTCGGGATGTAAATTGCATATTTTCCACCCATTTCTAGGCATTTTATGTGTATATTGTGACTATTTTGGCTTTGATACGTGCGTATTCGTGATATCATAAATTATTAAAGCATATTCGTATTTATACATAAAATATGGTTTTATGGACTAATCTTTGCTTCTTTTATTTTTCAAGTGCTCTGTGAATTTTTTGGATTTTCTGGAATTTTTCCAGAATTTTTTGGAGCTTGGAGCTATTTTGGGGATTTATCATGCAAATGAAGAAATTTTGGGGATTTATTAAAACAAAAAAAATAATAAGAAAATGGGCTTCAGCCTGCGGCTCGCTCAGCGAGCGGGCCACTGCATTATTTTTATAAAAAAATAAAACGGCCCAAATGCGGGTAGGTCACGCACGCGTCGCGTGCCTGCCCAGCAGCAGGGGCGGGCACGCGCCGCGCGCGTGCCCGTGGCCCGCTGATGCATGCGCCGGGTCGGGCACCCATAATGCCTTAAGTGGCTTTTGAGCTTCGTTTTTGGCGGGTTCTGGGTCTGTTTTTCGACCCGCCAGCCTATTTCTAGACCCGAATGGCTGTAGATGCGTTTTAGGCAAAATTGGGGCTGTTTTTCAGCCCCATTCTTCTTCCTCTTTCATTTTTTAGGGTTTGGAGGCCTTGGGGGAGATGGGAAGCTTGGAGGAGGTGCTCAAGTGAGAGGGAAGACTCATTGTTTGAGAGATTGGTGATCTCTTTCCTCTCTTTTTGTGTATTTTTGTATTTATCTTTTGTATTGAACTTGGGGTGATTTTGTATGAAATTCTCATATTGTTTAGCATGATTGAGTAGTGTTAATTGCTTGGGTTGTGATTCATGAATGTTGGATGTTAATTTTAGTTTACGTTACTCTTGCCTACTTTCATGTTAATGTTGGAAGTATCATTAGGGCTAATTTTATTGGTTAAGACCCAAGATGACACACTTTGAGAAATGTCCATGGTCCTATTTTGATTAGTGCCATGATGACGCATCCATCCTTATTGCAAATTATTGTTTTCATGAATGCTAAATTTACCGATTGAGCTTGCCATAACCGGAGGCCCAATTGAGTTATACATGGGTAATTTGAGCTTAATTAACACCAACATTAGTGAACCTACAACCCATGCTCCTCGCCTAGATACCTTAACTCCCCATTTAGTTCTCTAACCCTACCTACTTAGGATAGGATTGTAGATTCACCACACTTTTTCCCACTTCCATTCACGTAGCGAGGTGATTGTGTCAAGATATTACCTTTCTTAATCGATAGATTTTGCAAGTGTAGAACGACTTGTCCCTGTGATCTGAACCAGTACTCACTAGTTATAAATTTATATTGCATTGACGCTCCTACACTTAGGAGTGGAAGGCGCACTTCCCTTTATGCGTTTTCTGGTTCAATCAATTGGCGCCGTTGCCGGGGACAACAGTTTCTATTATTTGCATTTTTGATTGATTTTGAAAGTTTTAGTGTGATACTTCTATCTCTTAGTGTTATGTCTTTCCATTTTATTTATTTTCCACTTATTGAGTCTTTTGGTTGTTTATTTTCATTTCTTGAAAAAAAAATTTAAAAAACAAAATGACATCATCTTCAAATTTTCCCGACATTGATTTGGAGGATATCCCACTCCCGCCATACTTTCATGGCTCGGAGTGGGAGAACCCTCATTTACATATGGAAAAGTTTGAAGAGTGGATGTATTCTTGTTTTGGTGGGAATATTTGTGATGATTGCATATTTTTAAGATGCTTCCCTTATTCCTTGCAAGATAATGCTAGATTGTGGTTTGATTCCTTATCTCTCGACTCACATTTTACTTGGTTGTCATTTCAGGCTGAATTTTTCCGAGTATTTCTGCCTACTTTCTTGGAGTAGGTATATGGGTGGCAAGCCATGGAGCAGCATATAGCGAGCTTTACCCAAGCTGATGGAGAGGCCTACCATCAGGCTTGGTAGAGGTTCAGTGATTTGATGTTGGCATGCCCGCATCATTTTTTCCACGAGGATCATCTACTGCAGATATTTTATACAGGATTATCACCATCTGGGCGAGACTTCGTGCAGATGAGCTGCAGTGGAGAATTCTTTGATTATTCGACCGAGGATTCATGGTGTTACCTGAGGGACCTTACAGAGTATGAGGAAGTACTCCAACAGGTTCCGGAGCAGCCTGAGGAGCCAACTGTGGGCTCATTCCAATGTGACCATATGGAAGGACAAGAAGAGCATGATGTTGGGGTGCATTGGAGCCAAGGAGAGGAAGCTGATTGTCCACATTTTGAGAAGCCAGAGGAGATGGATGATGGGGTGCGTGTCGACCATGTTGATGACACGATGCATTTTTATGTTGGTGGTGATGTTGTGGTGGATGCATTTGAAGGCACGAGCGATATGGATGATATTGGAGAGCCTGAGTTTTGTTTCCCATCAACTACATCCGCCCATTTTGAGGTATACGAGTACATGGGATGGACTGGTGAGAGAGTTTTCTTTAATGATGATGAGGATGATATGGCGAGGGAGTGCGTTTACAGACCATGACGGAGCCCGAGCCAGACCTTCCTCCTACTTCAGTTCAGCAGGTCTTATACCCTTCACCTTGGATTGTGCACCAGGCCATCATTCATGGAGATTTTCAGGATACACTTCATAGTCTGGGGAGGTCTGTAGAGCATACACTCTCTGATAGCCAGGACTATTGCGAGATGGTCTACGTTGAGCCTGAGCCATCGTGTCCTCAAGATTCTCTTTTGTAGTTGCTTCCCCTCCTCCTGAGGCAGAGTATCATGTCACACCTAGCGCCATTATTCAGGGAATTTTCCACCATATCATGCCTTGCATTTCTGAATCCCAATTTATTATTCAGGGAAGTTTCCACCATATCATGCCTTGCATTTCTGAATCCCAATTTGCACTTCCGCACATTTTTGATTCAGATTTTCATCGTTTACATTTAAATTCTTTTTCTGACAACCCATTTTGGATTGCTTTTGTTGCAGGGTATGAGGAAACAAATTGGATTGATGCATCTTGTCTCCCACATGACACATATTATCTAAAGGGGACACTGGGCGTTGAATTGCTTGAATCCAAGGAGGTCTGTGGAGACCTAGCTCCAAAGCAGCTGGCGGAGGAGCGAAATGAGCAGATGGATCAGATACCTCCACCGTTATACATCCGAGATCCGCCCTTCGATCACGGTGCTTTCTATCCATTAGTGTAAATAAATAAAATTAGTGTTTTAGTTTTACTCGCTTTAGTAGCATATTTTTCCTTTCCTTTTTATATATGCTTTTGTTTAACGATCTTTTGTGAGATCTAATACTCTCCCAACATTGAGGACAAAGTTTATTTTAAGTTGAGGGGAGAGTGTTAGAGTCTTTAGGATTGTTAGGATTTTGATTTTAGCTAAAAAATTTTTTGAGATACCTCCATTTTGCCATCACCCATTGTTCATTATTGCATATCATATTTTTCCTCCTCGTCCCTAGGCCGCTAGCTTTATGCGTAGTCCCTACATGCTTAATGCCATGCAATTTTTTCGGATTATTATTTTGGTATCAACTTCTTAGATGTTTGATTATCACGTTTTAATTTCTTTTCCATTTTGGAGTCAAATGTTAATATGCCATGTATGACGCTATTTTATACGTCGTGATACTCTCTTTGAAATAATTTGGGAATAGTTGGTGTAAGTGATTGCATGAATTGGGATGAATGGCTTAGTTTTTGATTGGAAAGGGCATGGCCATTTGGTTATGTTTTGTTTTCCTTTTAAGAAGTGGGTAGATGAGTTGATAATTCATGTTTAGAATGAGAAAGAGAGTTAACATAAGGGAATGGTTTTTCTAATCAAATTGAGTAGCATATGCCCCCACGAAACATTGGGGAGGACGCCAAAGATGGGATTTAGGGAATCATTCCATCCCTTTGGGGTTACCACGTGTATGCAAAGGTGACCGTGTTTGCATTTCATAGCATTATTGCATGAATGCAAAACAAAAACATAAAACATTCAAAAACGAAAAGAATACAAAAAAGAGAGAAAAATAAAAAAATGAATGAATAAATGAAAGAATAAGCAACATGAGCGATGCAATCTCATCTCCCACAACTTAGAGGAATTTCTTTTGTTTGGCCATTTCCTTGAATTTTGGAAACTTTGACATTTGTGATATATCCCAAAGAATGTGATACAGTGCTTATTACCCTACTTTTCTTTTAATTGGATTGACTTTCATACATTGTGCATATTGGCTTTGAAATCACTTGGAAATAACATTTGGATTATGCCATGACGATATCTTGAGTTTGGTGCATGTTTCCCATTTAATCCGAATTTATCGCATATTTTGCTAGGGACTAGCAAAAAGCTAATTGGGGGGTGTGATTTGGGATATAAATTGCATATTTTCCCCCAATTTCTAGGCATTTATTTGTATATTGTGACTATTTTGGCTATGATACGTGCGTATTCGTGATATCGTGAATTATTAAAGCCTATTCGTATTTTATACATAAAATATGGTTTTTATGGACTAATCTTTGCTTCTCTTATTTTTCAGGTACTCCTGGAAATTTTCTGGATTTTCTGGAATTTTTCCAGAATTTTTTGGAGCTTGGAGCTATTTTAGGGATTTATCATGCAAAGGAAGCAATTATGGGAATTTATTAAAACAAAAAATCAAAAAAATAAGAAAATGGTCTTCAGCTCGCGGCCCGCTCAGCGGACGGGCCGCTGCATTTTTTTTAAAATAAACCGGCCCAAATGCCCGTGAGCACGCGGCGACGCGTGCCCGCCCCTGCGGGCACGCGCCGGGCGCGTGCTCGCGTGCCGCGGATGCGGGCGCCCAAGCACCTGACCCGCAATGCCTTAAGTGGCTTTTGAGCTAGGTTTTTGGTAGGTTCTGGGTCTGTTTTTCGACCAGCCAACCTATTTCCATATCCGAATGGCTGTAGATGCGTTTTAGGCAAAATTGGGGCTGTTTTTCTGCCCCGTTCTTCTTCCTCTTTCATTTTTAGGGGTTGGAGGACATGAAGGGAGATGGAATCTTGGAAGATGTGCTCAAGTGAGAGGGAAGCCTCATTGTTTGAGAGATTGGTGATCTCTTTCCTCTCTTTTTGTGTATTTTTGCATTTCTCTTTTGTATTGAACTTGGGATGATTTTGAATGAAATTCTCATCTTGTTTAGCATGATTGAGTAGTATTAATTGCTTGGGTTGTGATTCATGAATGGTGGATGTTAATTTTAGTTTACTTAACTCTTGCCTACTTTCATGTTAATGTTGGAAGTATCATTAAGGCTAATTTTATTGGTTAAGACCCAAGATGGCATACTTTGAGAAATACCCATGATCCTATTTTGATTAGTGCCATGATGATGCATCCATCCTTATTGCAAATTATTATTTTCATGAATGCTAAATTTACCGATTGTGCTTGCCATAACCGGAGGCCCAATTGAGTTATACGTGGGTAATTTGAGCTTGATTAACACCAACATTAGTGAACCTACAACACATGCTCCTCTCCTAGCTACCCTAACTCCCCATTTGGTTCTCTAACCCTACCTACTAAGGAAAGGATTGTAGATTCACCACACTTTTTGCCACTTCCATTCACGTAGCGAGGTGATTGTCTCACGCTATTACCTTTCTTAATCGATAGATTTTACAAGTGTAGAACGACTTGTCCCTGTGATTCGACCCGGTACTCACCGGTTATAAATTTATATTACATTGACGCTCCTATGCTTGGGAGTGGAAGGCGCACTTCCCTTTGTGCGTTTTCTGGTTCAATCAATACCCTCATCAGATTTAGCATCAAATTTATCCAAAGTATTGCATACTTTCAAAATAAAGCACATGCATCCAAATGGTTTAAAATGTGATAAGTTAGGAGTCAACTCTCTACAAAGCTCATAAGGTGTTTTCTTCAAAATGGGTCTTATTGACACATGATTCAAAATGTAGCAAGATATATGTATGGCTTAAGCCCAACATACAATGGCAATTTATAATCATGAACATGGTCCTAGCCATCTCTTGCAAATTACGGTTTCTCCTCTCAAACCCCCCATTTTGTTGTGGTGTTCTCGGGATAGAAACATTATGTGAATAACCTTTGAAGCACAAAAATCATCAAAGCTAGCATTTCAAACTCACCACCATGATCTCTTTTAACTTTGACTATGGAAAAACCTTTTTCATTTTCAACCTTCTTACAAAACATTTTGAAAACATTAAAAGTTTCATGTTTGTGTGTCAAGAAATAAACCCAAGTGAAACGTGAAAAATCATCGACAATGACGAAGCAATAATACATACCACCTAGACTAGCAACCTTTGAAGGTCTAAATAAATCCAAATGTAATAGTTGCAATGGCTTAGTAGTAGAGACAATGTTTTGAGGGTTGAAACTACTATTATATTGTTTCCCTAGTTGACATGCGTCGCAAAGCTTATCTCTATCAAAGCTAATTTGAGGTAAACCTCTCAAAAGTTTCCTTTGAGCAAGCTTTGAGATTAGGTCCATGCCGGCATGGCCTAACCTTCCATGCCATAACCAACTAATCTCATGTGATGCAACTAAACATTTTAGATTAATAGAATCACTAAGTTTAATAGTATAGATGTTATTACACGGTGTGCCTTTAAAGAGAATATCATCACCATTCAAAATATTTACTTCGTCATTTTCGAAATGCACCTTAAATCCTATCGAGCATAGTTGACCCACACTTAATAGATTGTATGATAAACCATCTACAAGATTAACATTTTCAATGACTACAAGTGGATGCTTACCAATGTTACCTTTGCCCAAGATTTTGCATTTTTTCCATCGCCATAAGTTAATGTCCCTCCATCTTTCCTTGATAGCATAGTGAAGAGGGATTCATCGCCCGTCATGTGGTTCGAGCTATCGCTATCAAGGTAACATAATCTATCATCTAGAGCTTGAAGATGCACCTACAAAAGAAGATGCACCTTTTGGTAACCAAATCTTGGATCCACATTTGTTAGTACGATGCTTTGGAATCCATATAAAATATTCAAGATAATATCTAGCAAAGCAATCATATATAACATGACCTTTTTTATTACAATGAAAGCATGTAACATTGGCATGTAAGGGATTAGAAAACATGTTTTCGTTAGGCTTGAAATATGGAGGGCTCACATATTTAGCAAAATTCTTCTCAATGGTCTTTATAGATTTCTTTTATGTTTGTTTCTTTTTGAATCCTAGACCATATTTGCTAGTATTGTCGTTAAGCCAATCTATCATTTTATTGAATCTAACTTAGCTACTAGTGAATTTCTTTATGGTAGAGCTAATGTTTTGATTTTCATTTTCAATCTCACTAATCATATCCTCATATCTTTTTTAATCACTAGTATCCAATTCACCAGTTATGGTTTTGTCTTTCATTAAATTGGATTTCTCTTTTTCAACGTCTTTTAATGTTTTTATATCTAGCCAATTTTTTTTAAGAATTTTATATTTGATTCTCTAGAACTAAGAGTGTTAATTTTCTCTTTCAATTCATTGGCTAGATTTGAGTTATCATGCTCTAACCTAGCCAATCTTTTATTAGCATCGTCTAGTTTTATGGTTTTTGTTTAGGCCACAATACAAGATGGTCATGGCCTTATAATTTAAATTTTCTAATCGCTTATTTTCCTTGAGTTGCTCTGGTGTAGGCTTAGCGACTAAGATGAAGCCTTAATTTATAATCTTCCACAATGCTATATCAATACCCTTGATGTGGATGGACATCCTTTGTTTCCAATAAATATAGTCGGTGCCATCAAATAATGGTGATCGAATGTACGAGTGACCTTCTTTTTGGTTATTAGGGTCATTGCAATAGGTATAGGGAATTTGTGTCATAAGGATCGAAATGTTCCTAGACTTTCAGTCCAAAGATCATGCTTTGATACTAACTAAAAACACACACCCTAGAGGGGGGAATAGGGTGTAGGCACAAATTAAAAATCAGAGCACAAGATCAATCAATCTAAATCGCAGAATTATGCAAGCAATGATTTTTCAACAGAGTGGCTCCCCGCCTAGGCTCCCTGCCTCTACTCTGACCCCAAACCCTTGAGGCTTTCACCCTCTTTTATAACCAAAAAGAGAAAAACAAATCGATCACACTTCCGGGTAGTGATCACACCGTACAAGTTATCGTTTCGAGGTTTAAGCACAAAGATAGCTTCTGAATGAAGATATTCACAAATATGATCTGACACCAAAATAAAAATAAAAATATGTCACTTTGGTGTAGCTAGTCCCTCAACAAACTCATAAGCGTAAACCGTTCTTGATTCTGACATGTGTAAAGAAAGTTGTCGCCTTTTCAGTTTCACATCTGCAAATCCTCCTTCTTCTTCGCATACTTGAGGCTTGGACAATGGTGATTGAAGGGTGGCTAGCAAGGATGAAGAAATCTGGAAATTTTGGCTAGATGCTTTAATGCTTTTTCTCCAAAGGATGGCTCTCACTTTTATTTGGGATGAGGAGTTTTCTTCAGTTTAGAACTCTTGATCTTCTAATATTCTTTCAAATTTTCAATCAAATCTTCATTGATTTGATAGGCCTTAATAATTTGGAAACTCTTCTTCAAATTAGTCTTCAAATAGATTAGGAACTCCCCATAATTGATTGGAGTCAAACCTGTGTGTTTGACTGATCAAACTGGTCAAATTATGGTTTAACATGAATTTTGATACTCGACACGGCCGTATGCCAATTCGACACGGCCGTGTTATTTGAACTTTGGCCTTACTTTTGATTTTGCAAAGTCGGCACAGCTGTGTCACGATTTCACTCGGTCGTGTGGCCACCTATAGGAAATTTCATGGTTTACTATATATTTTAAGAGACGGCCGTGTCAGCTCTACCAGGGTCGAGTTGTAGGCTGCTGTAAATATTTGAAGTTGATGTCTATTTTAAGACATGGTTATGTCTGCTCTCACACGACCATGTTGCTTTGGCCCTTCATGTATATTTCTGATTCTGATACACACCGCAGTACGGCTGACACACACGGTCGTGCAACCCTTGTTTTTGCACGTATCAATGCTGATTGACATTCGGTTGACTTGAAACTTACTAGATAGACATTTTAGATCCAAATGACTTGTTTGGCATTATCAAAATTAAGTTTTGGCTTTAGTTAGAGGGCTAACTTAGGCCAACATGACCTTAAGCCGGCCAATACCCCTTTGGATGACTCTTTTTTCCGGATGAGCATCTTTTTAGAGTCTCCATCTTGCCATGGTATGATGATATTGTCAATTATCTAGTGACTGGTAAGACTCCTAACTCTTGGTCTGCGCAGGATTTTAAGAGATTTAAGCATGAGGTGAAATTCATTTTCTTTGATGACCATTATCTATATAAATATTGCAATGACTAAATAATTAGGAGATGCATCACTGACCATGAATAGAAAGTGTAATTAAATTTTGTTATGATGGGGTTTGTGGATGACATTTGTCTAAAAATAACACTGTTGCAAAAATTCATCAATGTGGCTTTTATTGGCCAACAATGTTTAAAGACACTTATGCATATTGCAAATCATGTAGTGCTTGCCAACAGTTAGGAGCCATGACTAGGAGGAACATGATGCCATTGAACCTCATCTTAGAAATATAAATATTTGATTGTTGGGGTATCGATTTCATGGGACCCTTCACACCTTCATTTGGACATGTTTTTATTTTGGTTGTTATTGATTATGTCTCTAAATGGAGGGAAACTCTTCCTTGCAGGACCATTGACACTTCAATTGTGCTTAAGTTCTTGAAGGAGAACATTTTTGCAAGATTTGGAGTGCCATAAGCCATAGTAAGTGATGGAGGGTCTCACTTTTGCAACCGTGCATTTGCCAATTTGATGAAAAGGTTTGGGATTATGCATAAAGTTTCTACTCCATAGTACCCCCCAAACCAATGGCCAAGCGGAGCTCGCAAATAGGAAAATCAAGGACATCCTTCAGAAGATGGTGAACCCATCAAGAAAGGATTGGAGCTTGAAATTGCATGAAGCATTGTGGGCCTACAAGACGGCTTACAAAACTATCATAGGGGTGTCTTCTTATTGTCTTGTTTTTGGTAAGTTTTGTCATTTACCTGTGATGCTAGAGCATAAGTCTTATTAAGTTGTTAAAAAGTTTAATTCAGATACTGACTTATCCCTTGCCTCTCGCAGGTTGCAACTTTTGGAGCTAGATGAATTGTGAAGAGAAGCTTACGAAAATCCCAAATTTGCCAAGGAGATGATGAAGTCCGTCCACGACGAGATGATTCTAATGAGGGAGTTCCTACCGGGTCAAAAAGTCATCCTCTATAACTCAAGACTTCACATCTTACGGGAAAAGCTTCACTCCCTGTGGGTTGGACCTTTCATTTTCAAAGAAGTATATCAACATGGAGCCGTGACACTGCTGAATGAGAAGAACGGGAGTGAGTTCAATGTGAACGGCCAATGACTCAAACATTTTCATGAACCTTCGACCAAAGACTCAAGCACCGTGTATCTCACAAACCTACCTTTGGGTGGAACATAATTTGGTGTGTTCTTACCAAACTTTACCCTTAGAAGTAGTAGTAGTAGTAGTAGTAGTACATAGTTTTTGCTTGATTTCTTTATTCCTAATAAGTCTACTAAGGTGTAGAGTTTTGTTAGAATTTTATTTGTTTTATACCTATACAAAAACATGGAAAAAATTTCAATTTTTTTTCAAAACATGCATATATAGATAGAATAAATATGAAAGTCATGTTTTATCATCAAAATTATTTGTACCACCTCAATTGGTGAACATTTCCTGAATCTTGATTAAACACTCATATTCTTGAAATTTATCATAGATTGGTTAAGATTGTTACCCATATACATGGAAAGCCAATTTGACAAGACTTTTATGAATTTAGTTCACATTTCCAGGATATTTAGCCTCATGAAGCCATCATTTTGTGTGATACAACCTTTTGTTATGCATGAGTCAATGTAAAGGAGTAAGCATTTTGATTTGGTTCTAAACTAAAAAGAGCTTGGCCAACACATGCACAAAACTTATCATTGGTAAATGGTTGAGGATTCTGCTTATGCATGTCTCTTATTTCTCAAAAAAATGATAAATAAAGTGCATCGTTTTCTAACTCTCATTGAGTAGCCTGGTCCTCATGCATCAAGAAGCAATGAGGATTCATGCCGAAAAATGAAGTAGGCAAGAGTGCACAATAAAAATAAGTGAACTTAAATGATTTGAGCAGTTGCGTCTGAGGTGTTCCTTTTGGCCTAATACCCGAAGACCATCTGGTCTAGGAGCTATTGACCTAAAGCCAGCTAAAGGAATCTATTTAAGCTTCAAAACTAGAAAAAGAAATGAGAATAAGATCTGAGCATGTGATAGGTTGGTTCAAAAATCATGATCTTGTGGTGAGTATAGTGTTGTGTTGGCCGAGTCTTATAAGATTTAGTAACCTAGGATAATTGATTGCCTAGTTCTTGCATAATTGCATGGAATAGGGTTGTATTGTGCTACATTTGTGTGAATTGAGAAAGCATCATGAATATTATGCTATTTCATGAAATCCCACGAAAATTGTTGGACTTTGTTAGGAAATGATGTTTTTAACCCATTCTATGATAATTAAATGGAATATGATGTGTTTATTGTATTTCTGAACTTATTTGCTCACTTTGCTAGATATTAGCGGATAGCTTTTGGGGGGCATCCAATATATTTTAGAGTCCAATACATTTTATTGAATTTTTAGGAATTTTATAAGATTTTTTTGATGCCTCAGTTTCAGGTTTAAAACACTAGAGATAAACTTCCCACTCACAGTCAGCCGACTGTAGTTACGCACCCAGGCGCCTGGAAAGGACTGATTCACTTATACACAAGGTTCAGTACTTCCAGCTGTCTGATGTACATAATCCAGCCGCCTGGATATTCAACATCAGACGGTTCGGGCAATGTGCGTAATTATTTTCAACTCTCTAGAATTGTGTGCAGACTGCATCAGCCGTCTGATGTGCGTGGCCCAAACAACTAGGCTATGCACCAGATGATTTGCAAGCCCACTTCATACGACTGAGGAACTGAACCACTTCTTGAAGCATCACATGCACCAGACGACTGGAGGACCAACTTCAGCGCATGACTGCGACCTAATGCAGACGACTCATTCCAAGCATCAGACGGCTGATGGACAGAAATCAGCTTTACACAATTCTTGATGCAGTTTTTGTACAGTCTTCTTCCAACCCGACCCAAAGCCACATCTCAAGCCTTTGATTTAATGACCCTTGATCTTGGATTGAAGGGTAGAGATTTGATGGGGGTTTGGGAGCTATAAATATCCATCCTTCATTAGGGTTAGAATTATCTTGTAATCCAGGTTTTAGTTTGGAACTGAGCAAAAGGGGGGCGACTTGCAGAAGAAGAACACATGCTTTGTAAAAAGAGTTGTTTAATGACAAAACCCAGAACTTTCTCTCTTTATTTGATACTTTTCTCATTGTATTTGACTAAGATGATGATTTTTATAAAGAAAGTTTTTGTCTTTTTCATCATGGCTGGCTAATATTGTGGTGTGTGACGTGGCATAGTTTGGGTTGATATTTAGCATTGAATTAGTTTCTTTGGATTGGATTCAATGTTTATATTGTTTAAATCTTGGATTTGTATGTTAACTCTCTATTGTATTAATCCAAAAGATTGTATTTGAGAGATTGATCATCCCAAAAGGATTTATCACTATCACAATCATGAAATCTATCATTTGAGCAATTACCCATGTTACCATTGTGCTTACCCCTCAAAAGGAAATCATCCGATGATACTAGCCCAATAGGTTCATCATTGAGTTATACTTTTGAAACTTAATTAATGATAAATATAACCCTAATGAACCCACATCATGCACACACCCCTATCATCGATTTTCCTTAACTGCTCTTTATGTTTAGTTAATTTTAGGTTAATTGTGCTAATTTAAACACTTACTCAAACGTTAAACCACCACCTGGAAGTGGTAATTTATTTGTTAATTATTCACTCTTACTGATTTGGGTTGTGGTGATTGCTACAATTCTCCCTGTGCATTCGACATCCAGACTCACCGGATCTTTATTACTTGTTTGCCCTCTTGCGCTTGGGAGTTGCAATAATTTGAGGCAAGCAAGGATCCACATATAATATCAGGAATGAGACAACACTCCCACTGACCTTCTTTTAGACGCATGGTTCATCCTCATTTTTGATGAAGTCAAACCTTTTGACTATCTCATCAATTCGAATATTCCATCTCTTTGATGCTTGCTTAAGTACATAAACAAATATACGCAGTCTGCATACTTTTCTACTCCACTGACTTCAAATCCCTTGGCTGGGACATGTAAACACACTCTTCTAAATCCCCATTTAGAAAAGCTGTCTTTACATCCATTTGCCAGATCTTATAGTCATGGTAAGCTGCTATAACAAGCAGTATCTGAATGGATTTATGCATGGCTACTGGTGAAAAGGTCATGTTATAGTCTATTCCTATCCTCTGATGATGTCCCTTTACCACCAACCTTGCATTAAAGGTCTCCACCTTTCCATATACATCGATCTTTCTTCTTGAAGATCCACTTGCATCCTATAGGTTTTACCCCTTTGGAAACATCCTCCAATGTCTATACTTTGTTAGTGTGCATGTATTTCATTTCGAATTTCATTACATCAAGCCATATTGCAGAGTCCCTACTTTGCATGGCTTCTTAGAAACTAGTAGGGTCATCATATACTATAATGATATCCTTTATTACACCATCTACGAGAAAACTAGAGTATCGCTCAAGTGGATAGCATTGCCTATTAGATTTCCTAATTGGCCAAGGGTCGATAAGAGGAGTAGTGATGCCTGGTTCTATCTCTTGATCCATTGAAGTTTGTGCCCCTAGAACTTATTCCAGTTCTATCTCTTTGCCTACTATCTCTTCATCAATAGACTCTTTCTCTAAGAAAGTGACATGGTTAAGCAACAAACACATTTTGGTCATCATGTTGATAGAAAAGATATACTTGAGAATTATTAGTATATCACATAAATTTGCACATCATGGATCTAGCATCTAGTTTATCTGGATAGTGCCTTTTTACGTATGCGCTATACAATCCATATCTTAACAAACTTAAGATTAGGTTTCCTACTATTCCATATTACATATGTAGTGGTTAGCGCGGCTTTAGACCAAATCTTGTTTCATATGCGTAATGTCATTTGTTGGGCATAAACCTAGAAGGAGAGATATAACTCTGTGTTACTCATTATTGATCGCATCAAATCTAATAAGATGTGATTCATTCTCTCTAGCACACCATTGGAATGTGGTATGTAAGGATGAGTAACCTGAGAGTAAATAATATTCTGTTTTAAGTATGCAAGGAAGTCCAGACTCAAATATTCTCCTCCTTTGTCTGATCGAAGAATGTTAATACTTTTCCATGTTTGGTTCTTTACATCATTGTTATACTCTTTGAACTTTTTAAAAGCATCAGATTTGTGTTTTATCAAGAACACATACCCATATCTAGAGAGATCATTAGTAAAACCGATTAAGTAGGAATATCCTCCTCTTTCTTGTGTAGAAATTGGTCTACAAACATCAGTATGTATGAGTATCAAGAGTTCACTAACTCTTTGTACTTGTCCTACAAGACTTACAAGTTGCAAAGGATTCAAAATTAGAAGAACTCAAGAGTCCTTCCGTATACAACTTCATAAGTCTTTTCTCACCAATATGACCTAGTCTACAATGCCATAAGTAGGATTTATTTTTACTTACTCATACATACTGGTTTAGGACATTTCTCATACAAACTGGATTTATTTTTATTAAATATTTAATACTGTGCTTACATTCGAAACATATATGACATTGCTCATTGTACCAAAACCGAGAATTATGCTTTTATTGAAAATGTTTAATGCAAAATTGTAACCTTCCTTGTCTAATAAGAAAATCAATACAATATTACATATATATCATGCTTGGTACATAACAGAAATTTCGTAATATCAAAACATTGCCATTCGATAGTCCATGGTGAAATTCTCCTATGGCAACAACATCAATACTTGATCCAGTCCCACTTGTAGGGTCATTTCATATTCTCTCAGCTTTTTAGTTTTTCTCAACCGATGTAGACAGTTATAAATGTGAGAACCAGCTTTACTATCTAATACCCAAGTGGTAGGAGAAATAGAAAGTATGTTTTGAATGACATACACACTTGAAGATAAGACATCTCATGCACCTTCTTCTATAAGGACACCAAATAGTCATTGCAATTCCTCTACCAATGGCCTGGCTTATGGCAATGGCGGATGAAACTGCCTCTTTCCTACCATTTACCTTCTTAACGCCTCTTTTAGGCTTAATAGCCTTTTTCTTTCCCTTGGAAGAAGCTTTGGGATGAGAAGAAGGTTTATCAAGAATGACATGCATTTTCTCTTTAGAAAAAGAGCTCTCAGGTTGCCTTAATATATTGAGGAGCTCTGGAAGTGTTGGGTCTAATTTGTTCATATTGAAGTTCAATATGAAACTGATAGAAGGTGTTAGGAAGAGATTATAGAATTATATCCACATATAATTCATTATCTATAAACCATATCTCCTCTAATTCCTCAATATAACTTATTATTTTGAGGATATGATCTTGGACTGGTGATCCAGCTGCCACCTTCAAATGAAATAATTTCTTCAAAGTCTTGAATCTAGAGATTCGAGATTGCTCTATATATAACTCTTTTACATGGAGCAATATGGAGTGAACATACATATTCTCGTGCCTCCTTTGCAACTTATTGCTCATGGAAGCTAGCACAAGGCACTTCGTAGTGGCACTGTCATGCGTCTAGGATTTGAAGAACTCTTTCTTCGCATAACTGGACTAGGCAATTGGGGCTTTTTGGAAGGGTTGCATCTAAGATGTATGCAAGCTTGTCATAAATTAATGCAATTTTATGTTTCTTAGCCAATCATAATAATTAGACCCTGGGAGCTTATTATTTTGACAGATAAGCTTTAAGTCAGCCATGATGCTGCAAAAATTGACATGTAAAGAGTTACGATAATGAAAACAGAAGTTCATAAATAATTAGATTGGTTTTATCTACTTATTTCTTCAACTAATTTTACAATTATCTTCAACCTAAAAGATAGACAAAAATTACCAAATAACTTTATAGTGGGAATTGTGATCCAACTATCATGAGTTTGATAATATTGACATTCATCGACAAGGTACCTCACTCCATAGAAGGTAGACAAACTCGTTGTCAATTACAACACTTTGTAATTCCCAATATGATTTTTGCACTTAACCTTTTATGACCTTAAAATTCGTCAACAAGTCATAAGGTTTACTTAAGTCCTCCCCATACATTTAGGGTGAGATATATGTGCCATTGACCTTCGTTAACACGGCCATGTTCTTATCCTCTGAATCCATCTTACGGTAGCAAAGATGCATAACATAGTGTTGAAATGATACAGATTGACCTTTGTCAACAACCATAATACCGACACTAAATACCGACACTAAATACTCTACACCCTTTGAAATGATGGATGGATTCAGATAATTTTTAAGAGAATTACAAACATAATGGACTTAATATAGTTAGAAAAATAAAGTCATGTAAATAAGATTGGATAAGAAATTCAATGCTAATCAATTGGCCAGACCAGCTATATCATGAGAGGGAGCTTTTCTGTAGCTGAAACACCAAGACCACGTTCCTTAATTAACGAACTTCACAAGGCATGCCTATCATAGATACCAAAATGAAAAGCAAAATTTTAAACCCTATAAAATAAACAATCTTTTTTAATTCCAACTTAGATTGGGTTTACATCTATTAATTAGTACAATTAATTAGGTTTTTTACAAAACAAAAGTTCTAAAACTGTTGTGAATAAGCCCATTGGGCCCATTGGGTATCCACCCATCATTGAATGCTATATATATGAGGGCAGGGGGGATCCTAACCCCTTACACCTTTTACCCTATGCTTTTCCCTTTATAACACTTATCAGCTCGATCTGCTCGAAGGAAGAAGACGACGGCTCTCAAGGAGGAGTTCATCTCCAACGTCAGTTTTAAGAAGATCTTGTTCTTCTCAAACGAGAAGTGTAAAAGGCATCCTTCATCGACCGTCGGCTAGATTCCATAGCCAAATCTAGAAGGTAAATCCTCAATATTTTAGATCTAGACTTGCTTTTCCTGTAGATCTGCTTGTTTTAGATCACATAGTTCATGAACAGGGTAAAAATCGAATTTTTTAAGATATGCTTGTCTAAAAACATTAAAAAAATTGGTTTTTTATGATCCATGGCCGCGCCCTGCAGGCGCAGCGGCCAAGCCTTCATGCACGGCCAGGCCATTCCCGACCGCGCTTACAAGCGCGGCCAGGCCGCGCCCGAAAGGGCGTGGCCTGCCATGCCCTGCAGGCACCGCCAGCCGTGCACACAGGGCGCGGCTAGCCGTGCACATAGGGCGGCTAGCCGCGCCCGCGGCGGCCGCCATGTGCCTCCTCTCCTAAGGATTTTTCGAAACCCTATCCCTTAACGGGCTACTTTTGGGGGGGAGGCCCATTAACTCTTTCTTGGTTGTTTTTTGGCCCTAAAGCCCGAAAATTTGCCTATTTTTTTTCACAAAAATTTCTTTTTAAATTATTTGGGCCTCTAAAGCCCACTAATTAAAGAAATATTTACTTGTGATAGAGTTGGATGGAAAAAAATAAATAAAGATACAAAATGGATCATAATTACATGTTTTAGATTCTATTTTTAGAAATTTGAGCACACTTCACTTGTTAGATTATTTTTAAATCTATGCCTATGATGTCATATATCTGCGTGGTTGTATATGTTTATAATATCTGCGTGGATGTGCTATTAGACTATGTTTTTAGGGATCAGCTAGGTTTCCGACACTTTTCCCTTTTTCTGCAATTTTCTTCTTTTTGAGAGAACTTGTATGTGAGGTTATAAATGTAAAAGTCAAAGCTGAAGGACCACCCCATAGAGATGAATGTGCTAGCATAAAGAGAAAGGGGCTTTTCTTAAAGTTCCCAAGTTGTCTTTATTTTATGCACTTTTTTTATTTATGGGATGTATCTTCGGACTTTTTCTTTTTCTTTTTAGTGTTCGGCTGGCTGATCCCCATAGTTCTAAATTAATTCTTTGCTTATATACATGTGATGTCATATATCTGCGTGGTTGTATATGTTTATAATATCTGTGTGGATGTGCTATTAAACTATGTTTTTAGGGATCAGCTAGGTTTCCGACACTTTTTCCTTTTTCTGCAGTTTTCTTCTTTTTGAGAGAACTTGTATGTGAGGTTATAAATGTAAAAGTCAAAGCTGAAGGACCACCCCATAGAGATGAAGGTGCTATCATAAAGAGAAAGGGGCTTTTCTGAAAGTTCCCAAGTTGTCTTTATTTTATGCACTTTTTTTATTTATGGGATGTATCTTCTGACTTTTTCTTTTTCTTTTTAGTGTTCGGATGGCTGATCCCCATAGTTCTATATTAATTCTTTGCTTATATTAAATGCGTGGATGTTTAACTTTAATAGTCAAATAATTCATGTTATTTTTATGTTGCTAGTTTGCACAGATGGCCAGACTTGCTAATGTTGATTTCTCGGTCCTGAAGGCTGATGGGTCGAACTACTTGAGTTGGCAGCTGGACCTGAAGTTTCACATGTGCTCTCATGGGTTCAATCTAACACCCACAGCAAAGGTAACAATCAGTACTACCACAGCTAAAAAGGATGCTTCTAAAGAAGACTCTACTGTAGAAGAAGTTTTCGATATACTTATGGAGGAAACACTTAGACTCGACCCTGAAGGACGAGTATCTTACTGTAGAGGATCCCTATGAGCTGTGGACCGCACTTGAGGAGAGGTACAGACATCAAAGGGATGTCATACTCCCTCTTACACAGTACGAGTGGACTCACCTCCGCATACATGATTACAAATCCATAGCGGAGTATAACTCAGCATTATTCCGAATCACCTTACGCCTGAAGCTGTGTGGTGAGAATGTGCCTGAGAGGATGTTGCTAGAGAAGACGTTTACACCTGTTCATGAGAAGGACATGATCCTCATGCAACAGTACCGTGAACGAAAGTTCACAAAGTACTCTGATCTTCTCTCTTGCCTACCAATGGCTGAACAAAACAAAGAGTTGTTGATTGCCACTCACAATATACACCCTCCTGGCTCCGCTTCACTTCCACCTCCTGCAGAGGCACATTTCCAGTCTTCCCAGAAGAAGAAGATGGATAAGAAGGCAAAGTTCCAGAAATGGAAAGAACTGAAGCAGCGGAAAAAGGCTACTCCTCATGCTCCTCCCCAGAACCAGAAGTTCATGGCAAAGAAGCAACAGTGGACGCCTAATAAAGGTGGTCCTCCCAAGAAAGACTGGGAGGATAAATGCTCTAGATGCAGAATGACTGGCCATTGGTACAGAAACCACCGCACATCCAGACACCTAAAGGACCCCTACCAGGCAAGTCTCAAGCCTCATGCTAAGACAAACTTGATAGATGGGACAACGTTACCAGCTACTGCATGGAATCCAAAAGATTTCATGAATGACAACACTTTGTAGTCATGGACCATCTGTATCTTTCTTTCTAGCACTGTATCTTATTTTATGTCTTTCTATTCCATGTTAGCTACTTTTTTGTCAGCTTTTAAATATTAATGAAAGTATTCTCTTTTCGTAGTATTTATTGAATGCTTTTCAATTTTAGATATGGAATGTATATACCTAGTGGACAGTGCGTCAACGCACTCTATTCTTCAGTGTATAGACTACTTTACGAGTATTGTAGTTACTCTGGTCCATTGAGAACAATCTCAGGACTAGCTGACACAATAGAAGGATCAGGGGAAGCAATCATTTTGCTCCCCAATAATACACACATTAAACTTAAAGATGCGTTATACTCACCTAAATCGATCCAAAAATCTTCTAAGTTTTAAAGATATCCGTTTAAACGGGTATCACTTAGAGACGGTCGAGGATAATAAAAAAGGATACTTGCACATAACGTCACTTACAAATGGTATAAAAACCATTGTGGAACGTATCGAGGGACTCCCCACGGGTCTCTACCAGACAAGTATTCACTCTCCAGAAGTATACATGACGGAGCACCTGCAGTGCCCTCAAATACCAGAATTCCAACTCTGGCATAGTAGACTGGGACACCCTGGATCTGTTATGATGTACCGCATCATAAATAGCTCAAGGAGTATAAATTGAAGAACCTGAAGATTCATCAAAAAGGTAATTTCCCATGTCCACCCTGTTACAAGGGTAAACTAATAATGAGACCATCTCCACTTAAAGTGGGCTTGGAGTCTCCTAGCTTTCTGGAGAGAATCCATGGGGACATTTGTGGGCCTATACACCCATTAAGTGGTCCCTTCAGCTACTTTATGGTCCTGATAGACACATCTACTAAGTGGTCACATGTGTGTCTACTGTCCACCCGTAACTTGGCATTTTCTAAGATTTTGGCTCAGATAATCAAGTTGAGTGCCCACTTCCCCGATCACCAGATAAAGAAAGTTCGTCTGGATAATGCGGGAGAGTTTACATCACAAGTTTTTCTAGACTATTGCAAAGCATCGGGCATTGAAGTTGAACATCATGTAGCACATGTTCACACCCAAAATGGGTTAGCAGAATCTGTAATAAAGAGACTGCAATAGATTGCTCGTCCACTACTACTTCAATCACAGTTGTCGGTGAATGCAAGGAGTCATGCAATATTGCATGCTGCATCTTTAATAAAATACAGACCTTCCGGAGGTCAGTCATCTTCTCCTTTGCAATTAGCACTTGGAGTACCACCAATTGTCTCACATTTGAAAATATTTGGTTGTGCAGTATACTCCCCATAGCACCACCACAAAGGAAAAAGATGGGTCCACAACGTTGTCTAGGCATTTATGTTGGGTTTGACACACCCTCCATAATAAGATTCCTAGAACCCCTTACGGGAGACGTTTTCAAGTCACGTTTAGAAGACTGTGAATTTGATGAAACATCATTTCCAAGACCAGGCTTACAAACCAAGAAGCCTGAAGCTTCAGAGAGTATCTCTTTGGATACACAGAAATTAAGTCATTTTGATCCGCGTACGAGCCAGTGTGAGGAGGAGGTCCTGAAGATTCTCCATATCCAAAACACTGTCCATCTCTTGCCGGACAAATTTACTGACAACCAGAAGATTGTGAGATCACACGTCTCTGCTGTTAACATTACAGCTACGATTGACATACCGCAAAATGGATGCAATCCGCCTAGCAGAGATGGTTGGACCTCTTAAAAAGAGAGGATGACCACCGGGATCCAAGGATCAAGTCCCTCGAAAGAGTAGGGCCCTTGGCAATAGTCAAACAATACCACCACAGGATGCTACTATAAGCCATGCTCCCACATCTCTCCCAAACTCTCAAAGAGAGGAAAAACCGTGAGAAAATGAAGTTTCGATACATTATGTACGAACTAGGGAGTATTGGGACAGAAAGAGCACCATTATAGATGACACATTTGCGTGTAATATTGCCATCAATGTCGCGTACTGCGACGATGATATTGAACCACACTCTCTGACAGAATGTCAAAGGAGATATAATTGGCCAAAGTGGAAAGCGGCAATAGAAGTGGAGTTGGATTCACTCACAAAACACAAGGTCTTCGGACCAATTGTCCAGACACCAAAAGGTGTAAAACATGTGGGTTATAAATGGGTATTTGTTAGAAAAAGAAATGAACAGAATGAGATCGTTCGCTACAAATCAAGGCTTGTAGCGCAGGGTTTTACCCAACGTCCAGGGGTAGATTTTGACGCCACATACTCCCCGGTCATGGACGCGATCACCTTTCGATTCATTATTGGTTTAACAGCTCAAAAAGGTTTGGATATGTAGCTTATGGACATCGTGACTGCATACCTATATGGAACTTTATACCGAGACCACTTTATGAGATTGCCTGACGGTTATTCTTTGCCTGCAGCACTAAAAGAGAGACAACGTGACGTTTACTCAGTGAAACTGCAAAGATCATTATATTGTCTGAAACAATCTGGAAGGATATGGTATAACAAACTGAGCGAATTCCTTGCGAAGTAAGGATTTGCAAATGACCCAGTCTGTCCTTGCATCTTTATTAGAGCAACGGCAACATGATTTGTCATTATAACCGTCTATGTGGATGACTTGAACCTCATCGGATCTTCTGGAGAGATCACTGATATTTCTAGAAGCTTGACAGAAAATTTCGAGATGAAAGACCTCGAAAAGTCAAAATTTTGTTTAGGTCTTCAAATAGAGCATCTTAACAATGGGATCATGTTACATCAGTCAACTTATACATCGAACTTACTGAAAAAGTTCCAAATGGATAAGTGTCATCCCTTCAGTACCCCTATGGCCGTGAGATCATTAGATATACATAAAGATCCCTTCCGGCTGCTGGAAGAGGAGGAGGAAGTACTACGTCCTGAAGTGCCTTATTTAAGTGCTATTGGTGCACTCATTTACCTGGCTAACTGCACTCGCCCTGACATAGCATTTGTAGTCAACTTACTAGCCAGATATAGTGCTGCACCTACACAGCGGCACTGGGCCGGAGTTAAGCATTTTCTGCGCTACCTCCAAGGGTCCATAGACTTAGGTCTATTCTACAGAAAATGGACAACAACAGGTTTAGTTGGTTATGCTGATGCAGGTTAAAGATCTGATCCTCATACAAAGAAGTCTCAGACCGGATACATGTTCACTTATGGTGGCACTGCCATATCTTGAGATCTGTGAAGCAGACCATGAAGACTGTCTCATCCACACATTCAGAACTTCTAGCAATCCATGAAGCAAGTAAAGAGAGCTTCTGGCTACATTCTGTGATCCAGCACATTCTCACCTCTACCGGCCTAAAGCCCGACGTTCTTGAGCCTACTACAATCTATGAAGACAATGCAGCATGTATAGCCCAGCTACAGGAATACTACATCAAAGGTGACAAGACGAAGCATATCTCTCCCAAGTCTTCTGGACGCATGACCTTCAGAAGCAAAGCATATTGAGGTACAAAAGATCCAAACTTGTAATAACTTGGCGGATTTGCTTACCAAATCCCTGCCTACTAGTATCTTTGAGAAACTTGTAAGTGGGATTGGGATGAGGAGAGTGAGAAAATATAAAATGGGTCAGGATGAGAGAACTATGAATGTATAGATACATAGGAGACTGATGTATAGATTCATAAAAAATCTGCAAGCCTGAAGCTTGGTCAGATGAGGGGGAGTCAACAGTAGTGTTGTACTCTTTTACCTTCGCTATTGGTTTTTCCCACAGGGTTTTCCATAGTCAAGGTTTTGACGAGGCTACCTTGTTGACTCTGGATCCTGAAGCATCCACCCATAGACACATCCCTAAAACAGGAGAAGTTATGGAGAAACTGTTCTTTATTTAACAAGGCAGTTATCCTAACTTGGATCTTGAAGAATCCACCTCTTATTCCATGATTGGTTGGATAAGGGAAAGTGTTGTGAATAGGCCCATTGGGCCCATTGAGTATCCACCCATCATTGAATGATATATATATGAGGGCAGGGGGCTCCTAACCCCCAACACCTTTTACCCTACGCTTTTTCCTTCATAACAAAAACAAAATAATTTTGCAAGCAACTATTTTTAGCAAGAGATTTTATTTTGCGAGCAAACCTGCAAGCAATATATAATAAAAACTCTTAATAATTATTTGGACGACAAGGTGACATCATAATTCTTAGGTTGGGTTACTAAAGGTAGAGCGGTCACAGAATCGTCACAATTATTTAGCCAAATAATCACATTAAAAGGCTACACATGATTTCACCTATCAACAATGATTACATCATCAAAAGAATTTTAAAATTCTTTTAAAATCCATTAAAATTTTCATCTCATAAAATTCCCAAAGGTTTAATTGTGATAAAAACAAGATTGTTATCTTATTAAAAACATGAAAACCAAATCTTTTAAAACCAAATCAGAATTTTAAATATCACAAATAATTTACATAAATTGAAAACCCATGTTATTAGTCGAAGAAGACTTGAAAAATCAAAATTTTTTTCTCTAAGATATAACAAACCAAGATCATGCTATAGAGATTATGAATTAATGTAGAAGATAAAGACCATACATTTGTGCAAGTATACTTAAGCGATACATGTAGATAAAAAACTCTTTCGGCGAAGTCCTGTCCTTGCTTACTAACCAAGCACTTTAGATGAATCACAGTGGTGACAACCCCATCACGATTTACGAGCTCTTCTTAAACTCCAACTCGACTCCCAAAACTTAGGCTAGGACTTAAGAAGAGGAGAAGGAAAAAATTTATTTTGGTGAGAGAGATTCTACCTCGTAGAGGTTTGAATTTTCTACACAAGAGCTCCAAGATACAAGATCTTCGATCTCTAAGATTGGGATATCTTGATGTTTCTTTGTTGTTGTCTATTGGTGCATTGAAAAGGGAGGAGAGGCTTGCTTTATATAGTGCAAGGGGTCATCCAAACAGTTATTATATTCGGAATTCGAGGTGGATCACAACTCTATTTATAAAAGCTCTTTTAAGAAGGAGGCTTATTCATTAGGATTTCTAATCCAATTGGAATCCAAGTTTGAGCCCAAATTTTATCCTAAAACAAGGTGGGTTTGTTAGAGTCAAACTCTATGAATTTGGTTCAGATTAGATTGGCATTTGAATCAAATCTCACAGCAAACACAACCCCTAAAATTGTTATATCGGCCGTTAGTTGAATAGTAAACACATGGTGGTCGACTAGCAACCGACAGGAAATAGCTTACGCATCATGCACTGGTTAGTTGACTAACCAGAGCAATTAAATAGTCGACTAACCAGAGCAATTAGTCAACTAATCAATGTTTTAGTTGACTAATGATACTACATTATTCGATTAATTGATGTCCAAGTAGCTTAGCCTTTCTTCTTGAGTTGAAATATTTGTAACACTTTACGAACATTTCTCTTACGCACCTGCAACTCTTTGAGACGTGTTATTTTCGCCCAATGTTGATCACAACTCTTGTGATCGATCCCTTGTATATCACATATACACAAAATTATTTCTTTTGCTTTTCGTAAGAGGTCATCATCTGTGCGAGACTTTAATAGCCTGATTCCTATTTCAGTAGTGACACAACCGTGTCACATGAATGGCAGAGGCGCTAATCACGCATACTAAACCGTATTTTGGAACCTTCATTACGTGGTTGGATTGAGACCAAAATATTTTCCTACCAAATCTAGGCTTGACAGTGACCGCAAATATTTGTAACTCTTTACAAACATGCAGTTCTATCCAAAATATCGATGTCTCATCTTGATATTCCTACGATCAGAAATATTTAGGAAACATACTTAAAAGAATAAATTGAGCATTATTATCATGATCTCATTATGATCCCAATGTCCCTCACATATGACCAAGGAATTTACATATGCAATCTCATACATAACAACAATATGCATACTCAGCAGTATAAAATGATTACACATAAATATTTGCAAAATATCGTACTATTAATTTGAACAAGATGTCTTTATACAATTACAATAATGTCTGAATGGCACATTCCCTGACACTCTCCTCCCCTCTAGATGCATCAATCAATCCCAAACAAGAGATCAAGGATCTTTGCATCCAAGATCTCTTAAAAGAAAAAATTCAACCCACTTTGAGAAAGAATTTTTCGCTTTAAAATAAAATTTTTTCCTTCTCCTCCTCCATCACACTAGCAAAGCGTAGGAGGCCAAGTTCGAGTTATTGGAGGGCTCAAGGATTATAAAGTGGATCCATCATCAAGGTGAAATGTATATCGCACCTAATTGGTGAATGAGGTTGGGGTCCGCATCGAAAGAGTTTATTATCCATGGGTATTGCCATATTATATTCGTGCAAATGTGAATTTTTATTTTTAACATTAATTTCATGTTTGGCTTTTATTTCTATGTTTAGAAAAATTTTGATTTTTCATTCTTCTGTTTGTTTCTAAATTGTTTAGAACACTAACAGTATTTTCTTACAGTGGTATCAGAGCCATGCTTAAGAGCTTGTTTTTATACCAATTTAAAAAAATATAAATTGCTACAAGTTGGATTTTTATACATTTTGAATCTAAAATTAGCGAAAAATTTTATGACGTTTTAAAGATCTATAAAAAGCCATTTCAATGTTTTACTTAAGGATTTTGTTTTCATGATATCTTGTTATGTGATAACAAAAGATTCGATGAAAATTAATTCTTGTACAATTTTATAAGATAAAATTTCTGTTAGATAATTTTAAAGGTGTTTAAAAATTTTGTGATATGATCATGCTTGGTTTTTATAAGATAACTTGCTTAGCTTGCTATAATGTGATTATTAGCGAATAATTATGAAGATCATGTGATGCTCTACTGTTAGTAATCTAACCTAATGGAGTTTGACATCGTCTCGTGGTCAAGATAATCAAATTTTTAATTAGATTAATTCGTTTCTTATTTTGCCCATAAATATTATAAGGATCTTGTGACCGTTCTGATATTAATTATTTAACCTAACAGTGTGGGACGTTGTATCGTGGTCCAAGTAATTATTATGTAATATTTAATGTAGTTAAATGATGCCATCGTATGCATGAAAACCTAGAATAGCAAAACCTAAATAATTGGATTAATTAGTAGATGTAAACCTAAATTAAATTCGAATTACAAAAGAGTTGTTGATATTTTTGGATCTAAAAATTTTCTTCTCACGTTGATGTCTAAGAAAAGAATTTTTAAAAATGTTCTGTAATTAAAGAACATGATTTTGGTGTTTCAATCACGTAAAACCTCCCTCGCCTTACATAGCTGGCTTGGCTAATTAATTAATGTAAATTTCTTATCGAGTTAAATCTACATGACAGTTTTTCCAACTATATTAAGTCTATTACGTTTAAAATTATTTTAAGAATTATTCGAAGCCATTAGCATTTCATTGCTAGGTGATGCACTTTTGCTACCATGAGATGGATTCAGGGGGTCTGAATATGACCTTATTGACGAAGGTTAAGGGTGCATATATCTTGCCTTACTGAATATGAAATGTATAGGAAATGACTTGACTAAAACTTTAAGACTTGTTGATGAAGATCAAGGCTATAAAGGGTTAGGGGCAAAAAAACATAATTGGAAATTACAAAGAGTTGTAATTGACAAAAAGTTTGTCTACTATCTATGGAGTAAGATAACTTGTTGACAAATGTCAAAATTATCAAACTCGTGATGGTTGGATCCACTATAAAATTATATTAATAATTTTCGACTATCTTTTTGGGTTGAAGACATTCGCAAAATTAGTATAAGAAATAATTAGAAAAACACCAATCTAGTTATTTATGAACATCTGCTTACATTATCGAAACTCTTTAAAATAAATCATTATAAACATCATGTCTGACCTTAAACTTATCCTTAACAAGAACAAACCTAGTGACCTTATTATAATAAGGGCTAATGAATGTACATGTGCAGATTAAGGTTTAGTCTATTGTTTAGATGCGAGTTTAATCCGAGAGTTGGATTTAAAACCAACCCGAATTCAAAGAGTTTGACTCTAACATGGAATCATATGCCGTATGGATTTCTTGGAGTTTTGGTTTGATAATCACGTCTTTTAAGGATAAGATTTGGATTTAAATCTAGAATCCAATTGGGATTAGAAGACCTCATTGTTGGAATTTGAGGGCTAAATGAAGCAATTACACCCATAAATGTGATACCTAAGTTAAGGACATAGGAAATGTCACAATTATGTTAATTAGTTATTGGGTGGTTCCATAACTACACAAGGTAGTTATGTGGAGAAATTGTAACTCCCACCATGTGGGAAGGCTATAAATAGGCCCACTCTCTTGTTGGAATAAGCACACATGAAGTAGAAAGAAACTACTTGCATTTAGTCTTCATTTTCCAATAGAGAGTACACTAAAAGAGTGAGTTTTCTCATCCAAATTTCTGCACCAGACAAGAGAGTTTTAGGTTGTGGAAATCCGTAGATTTTCCATCGTGTGATCATCTACAACAACCAATGTAGAGAAACCTTGGCGAATCGATCCTTCCGCTGCGTATTTAAGGTAATTGGTAAGTTCTCCTTTGGGATATCCAAATTCCCTTCATTGGTATCGGAGCCATTGGGTTTCTACTCCCGTTGCAATCATTCTCTTGATATATGAGAGAAGATTAAGTGTTGGCTTATTTGATTCTTTTAATTCATATTAATCATATGTGATTATTATGATCTGTGGCTATATTGATAGCCCTCTCAACAAGTGAGAAAAGGCAAAAAGAATCATCAAAAACCGACTTAAAATGGCCAAGTTATGGCTGTTTGAAAACTGCCTAAACTGGTCTGAAAACAGTCCAGTCGTCGATTAGCAGACTAACGAAATCTGTTAGTCGACTAATTTTTTTTTCCAGACTAGTTTTTTCCTGAAAATTTTATTTTAAGACTATGATTATTATACTAATATAAGATGTTAGTCAACCATCATTTATAATAATGATTTCATGTAATTTAAATTTTAGTTTGTGGCTCTACTCTATACGAGACTAGCTTTAATGCTCTACTCAATAGAGACTAGCCTTAATAATATGCTCTACTCTATATGAGATTGGCTTAATAGCTCCACTCTATAGAGATTAGCATTTTTACTTGCGGCTCTACTCTATACGAGATTAGCTTAAATGCTCTACTCTATAGAGACTAGCTGACGTGCGTTTATATTTCATATATTCACACACGTTTTCTTTTGTGTTTCTCCGTATTTTCCGCCGTCTTTTATTCGTTTTCTCGTATTTTCTCGTTTTCTTTCACTTTTCTTTGTTTCTCCATGTTTGCAGGAGATTGACCACGTAGGGGACGTTTAACGATGATATCCCAAGTCCCCGGAGCAACGGGAGAAGTCACGCGTGATCCAGGGGGTCAAACGTCGAAGAATTCATCTTTCAGCCCCTCACCCGGTCGGTTGGTTATCTCCAACCGATCGGGTGATGCACGCGTGCACCACTTGGTCTCTGCCGCAGCTCACAAAGAAGTCACCCGACCGGTTCGTAGACCGGTTCTGCGGGCGGCTGTTCTCTGTTTTTTCGAGCAGAATTCCAACCGATCGGGTGACTCTCACCCGATCGGTTCATCTGTAGCTGATGTTGAAGAGCTGAAGACACGGGCGTCCAACCGATCGCTTCACCCGACGGCTCCAAGATCCAACCGGTCACTCAAGAACTCACCCGACCGGTTCATCTGACCGGGTGAAGCGCCGCCGTTTTCTGTTTACTATTTGTAACAGATCACCCGATCGGTTGACTTGTCAACCGATCGGGTGACGCTTTTCCTGCGGGTTTGGACCCGAACCACTAGGGTTTCGAAGTGGGGCTATAAATACTCGAAGTTGGCCGACTGAAAGGGGATCTCTTCTCAGTTTTTTAGGGCTTTTGCCCCCCTTCTCTTGGGAGTTCTAGGTTAGTTTTAGATTAGGTATTTTGTTCAATAAGTCTTGTATGGGATCAACGATTCACTCAAGATAAGTATTTCTTTCTCTTGTTCTCCATTTTTTGTATTGTATTTCTTTTGCTTCATGATGAATGTTTGTGTGTGTTTTGTGTTGTTTCTTTATATGTCTTTCATCATGGAGTAGTATTGATGAACCCTAATACGGGTTAGGGTAGGATTGTTGCTTGGGAATTTACATTAGACTTGGTTGCATGGCACGTGTTCGATGAAATGTGTCAATGGGGATTTCTAGCAATCTGGGTCCAATTCGTACGGCAACACACTAGATGTGTTGGGGATTGGGGTCCGGTGCTTGTCCTGTCAAGATCCGCTTCGATGTATTGCTAGAAATCACATTTGACCTATTTGCCCATTAGGGTTACGCGGGGGTGTTTCATTGTCATCGGCGGGAAAAAGACCGCCTTTGACCGTCGGGCCGAGAGGGAATAAACTTGGCGGTTGACTCCCTAGCCATAGCTCACGCCCCCAGCGTAGACATCGAGTCCTCGTGCGCGGGAGCGGCTTGGACGAAGTGTTGGGAGATATCATTGTGGCCTTAATGCTCCCGGTTGCGGAAGGTGTTTATGGACACGGGAGTGCCCACCGTCCGAAACCGGGTAGGCCTAGCGTGCTTGGCACCGACCGGAATATCGGGCCATGGACGCTAGGTACCACCTTTTGGGGCAATGTCTCACCCTGGATCAAGTCAAATGCCAAGTGTCATGAGTGCTCTAGCCCGTGTTAGCGGGGATTCATTTCGTGTCTTTTTCATTTCTTTCTTTTATTTCTACATTCCACCCATATCATCCGCGTAGCTAGCACGCGACCTAGGCGAGGCTAGTAGCCACTCAAGCCATCCACCTCCCTGTGTTCGATATACCCGCACCCTACACTAACCGTGCACTTGCGGTAAAACGACACCGCGCCCATACCGTAAACGGGGCGCCGGTCAAGTTTTTGGCGCCGTTGCCGGGGAGGCGTTCGGTTTGATATTAGCTTAGCTTGGGTTCGTTAGACTACGCATAAAAACACAAAAAAATTTCTTTTTCTTTTTTTTCAATAACCAAGAAATTTTTCCCCCACCATTATATTATCTCTTTGTTATTTTCTTGTGCTATTGACGCTCCTCTCTAGTTTTCTTATTTTTGTTGTCCAGGTGTCTTTGGTGTAACCATGTGGAGATCAAATTTCGATGCTCAGATGAGAGGCTACAATCCCTATTCATTTTTGGTTTGTGAGACTTGTGGGATGGCGGGGCACGTGTATTATGATTGCCTTGAGAGCCTCCCCCCACTCCAAGGCCAAACATTTTCCCACAACCTTAGCCCAAACACCTCCCATCTATTTCCTCAACCTTATACCCCTCCACAAATACAAGAAGAATCAAGCCTCGTGTCTCTCCTTGAAAGTGCCGTGTTTAACCAAGGCCAAATATTACAAAACTTGATGGTGCAGATCACCGAGCCGACACCGAGGAGAGGGGATGAAGGAGAGGATATACCCACTTTCATGGTTGAGACCACCATACCATCGGCCACCATAGACACATCTCAAGCCGATACCCCATTTTTCCATCACTACCACTTGGATGACGAAGCATTTTTTGATGATGATAGTGAGGATGGGGAGATTTACCTAGGATATGTGGGAGAGACTTCTTGTCTTGATTTAGATACCCCACATGAGTCCTATGAGAGGACCGAGGAGTTTACAGAGCTTATGCAAAAGGGCAAGGAGGATGTGCGTGAGGACGAGGACACCACGACCACATATGAGGGGTCCGCTCCACATCCACCTCCAGAGCCATCTCTGTCACAGCTTCCTCCTTGGTCGGTGGTCAACCATGAGGATGTCATTCAGGACATCGGGCAGATAGAGGAGCATGAGCATATCATCGAGGAGGATGTGCATGAGGGCTTGGATACGATCGTCCACTTCATGGAGCCCGAGCCACATCTACCTCTACCGTCACGCTCCACTTCTTCTACGGCTGAGCATCTACTTGAGCATATTGCCCCTATTCAGGGAGATTTTCATACTCACTCTCACTCCACATTTGAGTCTCGCTTTTCACGTCATATTTCCTTAGACTCATATATATTTGACACACCATATCTCTCACAGGACACAGGATCGACTTCCCTTGAGGTATGCTGCGGTGTGTCACCACCTGGAGAGCAACTTCGCATGGAGAGCGGGGATTTGATCGTCGCTAGCACAGAGGATAGCATACCATTTCCAGGGAGTGTTCGCCACATTTCATATATTTTACCATCATTTACCGGCGACTATCTCTGGGATACTTTTATTTTGGGGAAAGATTTTTTGCCATGGACTAATGCACCTCATCCTTTGCAGGTCGCAGGTGGACACCTACGAGGGATGCTTGGAGGTGCATTGCTTGGGTCCATTGGCACACGTGGCACAGCGCTTCTAGCGGAGCCACAGAAGGAACAGTTAGAGCAGCTACCTGCCCCACTCCAGATCTTGGATCCGCCTATGCTCAGGTGTATCCTAATCCAGTAGTGTAAAAATTTACCGCTTCCTAGTTTAGATTTGAATAATCTCGTCTCCTCTCATTAGCGAGGGGAACGTATCTAGGATTTGCTTTTGCATCTTAATAACCCTTCATGTCGTGCCCTTCTATCATTTCACCCCACATCCTCTTCCGAGGAGAATGAGCACACTGTCTCTCCTGCATTTTGATTTCTTTCTTTTCCGATTTTCCCCTAGCATATCTCTACTTCCACATTGATCATATCATTTTGCTAGCATTGTCATGTTCAGCTTGGGGGAAATCGACTTTTGTGTGCATGTTTTTGCGTGTCGTTGTTGTGTGTCTGTGTCTATGTGTTCTTTTGTCGTGTTTTATATCTTTTATTTTAGTGTTTCTTTTTCTTTATTTTTTAGTTTCGCTCATGTGTTTTTCGTGTTTTTCATTTTTTGTGTCGGTGCGTAACTCCCCCCCATTTTCATTGCCCTCCCGTATTCACTACTATTGCATTGAGGACAATGCAAGTTTTAGCTTGGGGGAGTCGCACTTTGTGCGTCATTTGTGTCGTTTTTCTTCGTTTTTGAGTCGTTTTCCATCGTGGTTTTCTTTTTCTTCTCATCTTTTGTTCTCTCTCTCTCTCTCTCCTAGAGATGACCACATATGATGAATTGCCACAAAATCTCACACACGCCTAGCACGGCTTCGATAATCACATTCACTAACCCTAGGATTTCGAGTCCTCTTGCATTTCACGCATCGTGGGTCCACTTAGCTTTTTGTGAGTCGTGTGTCGTGACTAGCATTTGGTGTGCTTCTGCTTTGTGATTTTACTTTATATACCTGTCCAGGAATGACCCCTAGATTATCATGCTTCGATATTGAATATGCGGTATTTGCTTCTAATGTATGCTTCTATATTCATGCTATATATATATCGTATACTTCATTTCGCATGCGTCGGGATTCCACAACTAAGGACTAGGATAACCCATTTAGCCTGAGCTCTATTTAGCAAGAATAGTCGCCTTTGCCCGAGTGTTTAGATTTCGACTACTTTTTTGTTTTACTTGGTGCAAATCCCCTCGTCGTGTACCGTTCTCCCACTTGGGAGAGTACACAAGTGTATAGCCAAAACCCCAAAAATCCAAAAAAATGGGAGAAAAGAAATGAAAAACCCAAAAAGAAAAGAAAAGAGAAAGATTGTATAGCCAAAAAGCCAAAAAAATATGCAAATACCCAAAACCCAAAAAAATTCCCGTGTGAATATTTTCCTACTTGCCGAGAATAAAGGGAAGGCGAGAATTTGCACCGAGTGTTCTTCTCCTCATCATCTCAACCTCCGTCGTTATCGAAAACGCTTGGCTTAGGAGCTATTTAGCTTGTATCTAAGCTATAGTGGCGTGATTTCCTTGACCCTAGTTGTGGAGTCCCTGATGCATGATACGCTTCTTTTCCCACTCTTCTCATGCATGCTTGAACTTATATTCGCCGCTTAATTCAATTCGGATCGATATTTTGGGTAATTTCTTGGATTTGTGTATATCGAGCCTCATTGCACATCGTAGAAAGCTTCACCATTTGCTAGCACACGGTCACACTCACTCGCGCTTCACTGCGTGGACCCACGACACTTATTTGGACTCGCTTTCCTAGGTTTAGTGGTGTGATTTGGCGTTTGCTTGCTTGGTGTGTCGTTTTTGATTTTGATGGCTCTGATGGACGATCTAGGGCTTAGAGTTTTCTTTTTCTTTCTTCCTCTCTATTTTTCCCTTCCGAACTCCTACTCTCACTCGTCTTCCTCGAGGACGAGGAAGAGTTCAGCTTGGGGGATTTTGACGTGCGTTTATATTTCATATATTCACGCACGTTTTCTTTTGTGTTTCTCCGTATTTTCCGCCGTCTTTTATTCGTTTTCTCGTATTTTCTCGTTTTCTTTCACTTTTCTTTGTTTCTCCATGTTTGCATGAGATTGACCACGTAGGGGACGTTTAACGATGATATCCCAAGTCCCCGGAGCAACGGGAGAAGTCACGCGTGATCCAGGGGGTCAAACGTCGAAGAATTCATCTTTCAGCCCCTCACCCGGTCGGTTGGTCATCTCCAACCGATCGGGTGATGCACGCGTGCACCACCCGGTCTCTGCCGCAGCTCACAAAGAAGTCACCCGACCGGTTCGTAGACCGGTTCTGCGGGCGGCTGTTCTCTGTTTTTTCGAGCAGAATTCCAACCGATCGGGTGACTCTCACCCGATCGGTTCATCTGTAGCTGATGTTGAAGAGCTGAAGACACGGGCGTCCAACCGATCGCTTCACCCGACGGCTCCAAGATCCAACCGGTCACTCAAGAACTCACCCGACCGGTTCATCTGACCGGGTGAAGCGCCGCCGTTTTCTGTTTACTATTTGTAACAGATCACCCGATCGGTTGACTTGTCAACCGATCGGGTGACGCTTTTCCTGCGGGTTTGGACCCGAACCACTAGGGTTTCGAAGTGGGGCTATAAATACTCGAAGTTGGCCGACTGAAAGGGGATCTCTTCTCAGTTTTTTAGGGCTTTTGCCCCCCTTCTCTTGGGAGTTCTAGGTTAGTTTTAGATTAGGTATTTTGTTCAATAAGTCTTGTATGGGATCAACGATTCACTCAAGATAAGTATTTCTTTCTCTTGTTCTCCATTTTTTGTATTGTATTTCTTTTGCTTCATGATGAATGTTTGTGTGTGTTTTGTGTTGTTTCTTTATATGTCTTTCATCATGGAGTAGTATTGATGAACCCTAATACGGGTTAGGGTAGGATTGTTGCTTGGGAATTTACATTAGACTTGGTTGCATGGCACGTGTTCGATGAAATTTGTCAATGGGGATTTCTAGCAATCTGGGTCCAATTCGTACGGCAACACACTAGATGTGTTGGGGATTGGGGTCCGGTGCTTGTCCTGTCAAGATCCGCTTCGATGTATTGCTAGAAATCACATTTGACCTATTTGGCCATTAGGGTTACGCGGGGGTGTTTCATTGTCATCGGCGGGAAAAAGACCGCCTTTGACCGTCGGGCCGAGGGGGAATAAACTTGGCGGTTGACTCCCTAGCCATAGCTCACGCCCCCAGCGTAGACATCGAGTCCTCGCGCGCGGGAGCGGCTTGGACGAAGTGTTGGGAGATATCATTGTGGCCTTAATGCTCCCGGTTGCGGAAGGTGTTTATGGACACGGGAGTGCCCACCGTCCGGAACCGGGTAGGCCTAGCGTGCTTGGCACCGACCGGAATATCGGGCCATGGACGCTAGGTACCACCTTTTGGGGCAATGTCTCACCCTGGATCAAGTCAAATGCCAAGTGTCATGAGTGCTCTAGCCCGTGTTAGCGGGGATTCATTTCGTGTCTTTTTCATTTCTTTCTTTTATTTCTACATTCCACCCATATCATCCGCGTAGCTAGCACGCGACCTAGGCGAGGCTAGTAGCCACTCAAGCCATCCACCTCCCTGTGTTCGATATACCCGCACCCTACACTAACCGTGCACTTGCGGTAAAACGACACCGCGCCCATACCGTAAACGGGGCGCCGGTCACTAGCCATAATTGTACTCCACACTGTGTGATGTTGAAATTCATGCATATAGGTTGAGTTGTATGGTCTTAAATTCAAAGATCCTATCACCGCTATACCCACAGTCAATTAACCTGTGGATGCATGACATGGTCAAGTAATCTTTGAAATTACCATACCTATTTCAAATATATTGATTTGATGTTCGAGTATACTTTACATAAGTTATTTGGACTAGAGGCATATTAATTTGATCTTAGATAGTGATTGGGAACATAGTGAACTTTCCGATTCTAAGACTTATTAATATGCCGCATTAATCCATTTGACGAGTGTTGAAGTATTCAATTTTTTGTATGCTGGACATTAATATCGTTCATGTTTCCTTCTTTGTAGAAATTTTGTAACCAAAATGTCTCTTGCTGCTAAGAACATTGTCGTTGAACTTAACAAAGGTGAAAAGTTAAACTGCGACAATTATAAGATATGGAGCATGAAACTCCAGTATGTGCTCGAGGAACAAGATGTCCTTGAGGTTTTAAACGTTATTATGGAAGAGCCTGAAATAGGTACCACGGCCCAACATAAGAGGGACCGTGAGGCCTATGACTCTTGGAAGAGGAAGAACTCAATTGCTCGCATAACGTTGCTGAGCAGCATGGATGATGACATCATGCGTGAGTTTCGTAAGTATGACCTTGCGAAGGACATATGGTCCTCGCTTAAGGCTAAGTTTGGAGACACTTCGGTCACTAAACTAATGTCCCTCACCATTAAGTTTGACACATACAAGAAGCGCCCAGATCACTCAATGAAGAAACATCTGAGGCACAAGTCAAACTTAATTATAGAGTTGAAGGACGCTGGTCATACTTTGACTGATGAACAACGGGTTCAAGCGGTCATCCGTTCCTTGCCCAATACATGGAAACAAATGAAGATGCATCTCACTCACAATGAGAGCATCAGGACCCTTGAAGATGTTTCGCGCCACCTCGAATTAGAGGTAGAGAGGCAAGAGGCCTCTAAGCCTACTGTAGAAGTGTACGTGGCAGGATCCAGTTCTCATGAAGGATCCAAGCGCAAGCATCGTGGGCGCAAGGGAAAGGAACATGAAGAGCCTCCCAAGAAACTTAAGCATTACCAACATGGTCGGAAAAGGCATAACAAGAAGAGAAATATGGCCAAGATAAAGTGCTTCAAGTGCAACAAGTTTGGCTATATTTCTCGTAATTGTACCGAACAGGTATCTTGTTATGAATTTGATAAACTTTATGTTTCTAGCTCTGTGTTTTTGGCAGAATCTCATCCTTTGTGGATTGTAGACTCAGGTGCCACCGACCACATAGCGATGGATCGTGAAGCCTTAGTAGATTTCCGACGGATTTCGCACGGTACAAAGTGGATCTATGTAGGGAACAACTCAAGGGTTGAAGTGAAGGGGATTGGTACGTGCAAGTTAGTCTTGCGTGGCGGCCGAACTTTACTCCTGCATGATGTACTGTTTGCCCCTGATATTCGTCGGAATATCATATCTGTATTGGTATTGCTTAGATTTGGTTTCAGTTGGAACTTTCATTGTAATAATGTAGACCTTTGTCTTGGCACTTCTTATTTCGGCTCAGCCAATGTAATAAATGGATTCTTTGTGTTAGATACAATCTATGATTCTGATTGTAATATTAGTTTTCAATGATGTCTACTTCGCATGACTATACGAGTAATGTGAATTTATGGTACTCTAGACTTGGTCACATCGGTCTAACTAGAATGAGTAGACTAGCCAAGGAAGGTTTATTAGCCGACATTGGCAAAGTTGAAATGTCAACTTGTGAGCATTGTCTAGTAGGAAAGACTTCAAGGAAGCCATTTGGTACGGGAACGAGAGCCAAATTCCCTTTGCACTTAATCCACTCCAATATATGTGGTCCCATGAATATAAGGGCTAGGAATGGAGCATCCTACTTCATCACATTCATAGACGACTTCACTCGGTTCGGATACGTATACTTGATTTCTCACAAGTATGAAGCAATAAGTTGTTTCAAAAAATACATGACTTTAGTTGAGAATCAATTAGACCGAAAGATTAAAGTCTTAAGAACCGACCGAGGTAGAGAATACCTATCAACTCAATTCAAGGAGTTATGTGATGAAAATGGAATCATTCATCAGTTGAGTATTCCCTATACTCTGCAACAAAATGGTCTTGCAGAGAGAAGGAATAGAACGCTACTTGAGATGGTTAGGTCAATGATGGTACAAGCTAACTTACCTATAACTTTTTGGGGAGATGCATTATTGACAGCAACCTACATTCCCAATAGAGTGCCTACCAAGTCAGTTGAAACCACTACATATGAGTTATGGACCGGTCGTAAGCCTAACCTAAATATCTTAAGACCTTCGGGTTGTGTAGCTTATGCACATATTTCCTCCCATAAGTATGGAAAAATATGTCCAAGGGGGAGGAAATATATCTTCATAAGATACTCAGAAACCTCAAAGGGATATGTCTTCATAGATCAGGACGATGGTGGAAGTACATCTGAGTTTGAATCAAGGGATGTTACATTCTTAGAGGAGGATTTTCCTAAGCAGTGAGAGATAAGACAAGACCTATCCCTATTTGAGATTATGAATCAAATAGGATCACCTCATTCGAGTGGGAGGAATTTGGATGAGGAATTAATTCTTCATCCCAATAATGATCATATTCCACCACCTCATCTGAATGAAAGTGCGAATGAAAATGATCCATGTCCAAGTGGGAGTCCATTGAGACTTAACCCAAATGGTAGTCAAACAAGTCAATTAGATCTTGATCCAATTGGGAGTCAAGTAAGGATTGACCCAAGTCAAGTAAGGATTAACCTAAATGAGAGTCAAATGAGACTCGATGATTCTCAAAGAAGACGTAGCAGTCGTGTAAGTATTCCACGTCGACGATTTGAGATCGAAGGTGGAGAAGCTTTCATGACTAGTCTACTAAACGAGGATGAGCCAAGAAATTTGAAAGAGGCTCTCTCTTGTCCTGCTAAGGGAGAATGGGCTAAGGCAATGGAAGAGAAGCTTGAGTCTATGAGATGCAACAACGTTTGGGAAATGGTTGATCTCCCAAAAGGACGAAAAGCCATTGGGAAAAAATGTGTTCTAAAAATAAAGCATAATGCTGATGGATCAATAGAAAGATATAAGGCTCGACTTGTTGCAAAGGGGTACACACAACAGGAAGGGATTGACTATGAAGAGACTTTCTCACCTGTTGTACGCTTTACCTCGATTCGCCTAATTTTAGCTATAATTGCAAGCTTAGACCTAGAATTACATCAAATGGATGTAAAAACTGCATTTCTCAATGGAGAATTTGATGAGGAGATCTATATGGATCAACCTATGAGTTTTGTTAAAAAAGGCCACGAGCATAAGGTTTGTAGACTTTTAAAGTCAATCTATGGCCTTAAACAATCCTCAAGGCAATGGTATATTCACTTTCATAATATAATCATGTCAAAAGAGTTCATTATGATTGATGAAGATCATTGCGTTTATACCAAACGGTCTAATGATAAGTTTGTAATTATGTCACTATACGTAGATGACATACTTATAGTTGGAAATGATAAGTAGTATTTGTTAGAAGTCAAAGCTTGGCTTTCATCAAACTTTGAAATGAAAGATATGGGTGAAGCCGCATATATTCTTGGGGTTAAGATCTCAAGAGATCGTTCAAAGAAACTTTTATCTCTTTCACAAGAGACTTATATAAAGAAAGTACTTGAACGATTCAATATGCAAAATAGCAAGCCTTTTGACACTCCTATCAGTAAAGGTGAGGCCTTAAGTCAAAGTTTATGTCCAACGACTGAAGAAGAGAAGGACTAATGAGCAAAATTCCTTATACTAGTGCAGTTGGTAGTCTTATATACGCTATGATGTGTACAAGGCCAGACATCTGCTTTGCAGTTGGAATGGTTAGTAGATACCAATCCAACCCTGGACAAGCACATTGGAAGGTAGTTAAGAGAATTTTGAGATATTTAAAGCGGACTACTGATTATACACTCTGCTATCAAGGAAGTGATTTGCAACTGAAGGGTTACACTGATGCTGATTGGGGAGGAGACCTTGATGAAAGGAAGTCTACCTCTGGATATGTCTTCTTACTTAACAATGGTGCCATATCATGGAGTAGTAAGAAACAATCATGCATAGCCCTATCCACGATGGAAGCATAGTTTGTAGCATTCTCTACGGCAGCTCAAGAGGCTGTTTGGTTGAAAAGGTTCTTGGATCATTTAATTGCCGCAAATGATTCCGATCCAGTTATGATTAATTGTGATAGTCAGGCGGCTATTGCATATACAAAGGATCCAAAGTACCATTGCAAAACCAAACACATAGATATCAAATACAAATTTGCTAAGAAGATGGTTGAACGCAAGGAGATAAACATGAAGTACATATCTACGCGGGATATGATAGTAGATCCGCTTACTATGCCTATTCCTAGAAATGTGTTTTTGGAACACGCAAGATCTCAAGGATTGCATAGAATATGATGTACTTCTCTTTTGTATTTCCTAATGTTTATATATTAATGTCAATATATTTGATAGCATACAAAATTGTGAATGTTATATGGAGCATTCTTGATTAAAAAGTATGTCGGACAGATGTAAGGTTAGCCTTCTCACACAGGTAACCGCCTCCATCATTTAAGAAATGATTGGAGATGAGACGAGATTTTAAGTTAATTGTCAGACAGATAATTATGAGTTCGGGCTTAACATCAAAAGTCGACTAATGACTGAATCATTATGTGTATAAAGGTGAATTTAAGAATTCACATCATTTGTCTTAGATGCCAGATGTGAGTCCTAGTGGTTTGATATGAGTCGATTGGAGGACTCAAAGTTAGACATAGTGATGTCTAATTATCATCTGTACAACACTAAATGTTGAGACATACACTTCATGTGAAATGAGAAAGTGTTGTAACACATGTTTCATACCATGTGTGCATAAGCAACCAAAGGGTTTAAACGTAAGTTTTGATCTCAACTTACGGTTGTGTGAGACCCTGAGGCCTTGAGAGCCTTAATCTAGTACCCTCAAAACTCCGATCGAGTTCTTGAGACTTGGTTTGATGTTTGCTATCTTGAGATGTTGCCAAGAGATCGCGATGGATTCGGTCTGGCGGGACATACTTGGAAAAGCAAGTTAAGCCATCTTCAAGAGAACCACGAGAAGAGGAAGATCATTTCGAGTATCACATTGATTTGTGTTCACCGGTCGACCAATTGAGCTTATACGAAGTTCAATTGTGAATGCAAAGTATATGAGATCAAGGGATGATACTTAATGTGATTAAATGATTTAGGGTGCTGCATACTTCTAAACTACTCATATGAGTTGCTATATTCACCTAACCGTTATATAGCATCGAACTCATGCAATATGCCAGTTGCACGACCTATTTCTCTAGTATGAATTTGCACAGAATAAAGGAAATAAGTTTCCTTATGTATCTCATTCATGTGTGAGTGGGAGATGTTGGAATTTGAGGGCTAAATGAAGCAATTACACCCATTAATGTGATACCTAAGTTGAGGACTTAGGAAATGTCCCAATTATGTTAATTAATTGGTTATTGGGTGGTTCTATAACTACACAAGGTAGTTATGCGCAGAAATTGTAACTCCCACCATGTGGGAAGGCTATAAATAGGCCCCCCCTCTTGTTGGAAAAAGGACACTTGAAGTAGAGAGAAACTACTTGCATTTAGTCTTCATTTTCCAAGATAGAGTGCACTAAAAGAGTGAGTTTTCCCACCCAAATTTCTGCACCAAACAAGAGAGTTTTAGGTTGTGGAAATCCGTAGATTTTCCATCGTGTGATCATCTACAACAACCGGTGTAGAGAAACCTTGACGAATCGATCCTTTCGCTGCGTATTTAAGGTAATTGGTAAGTTCTCCTTTGGGATATCCAAATTCCCTTCACTCATGAACAAGCCTTCTTCTATTTACATTTACACGTTTATGGATAGAGTTGAATTTTCAACTTGAATTCCGAATGAGACTTAGATTTGGATGACATCCTAACGCTATTTAAAAGGGTCCTCTTCTCCGCTCGTGATGCACCAATCAATCCCAAACAAGAGATCAAAGAACTTTGCATCTAAGATCTCTTGAGATGAAAAATTCAAACCTCTTTGATGGAGAATTTTTCACTCTAAAATAAAAAGTTTTTCATTCTCCTCCTCACTCGCACTAGTAAATCATAGGAGGCCAAGTTCGAGTTTTGGGAGGTCTTGTGGATCGTGAAAGGGTTTCATCATCAAGTCTATCGTACCTGGTTAGTGAACGAACTTAGGGTCTTGACCGAAAAAGTTTATGATCCGCAAGCATCGCGAAAGAATATCCAGGCAAAGGCGAGTTTTTATTTTTAGCATTAAACTCATATTTTTACAGTTGTTCTTGGCCTCTATTGCTAGGTTTAGAAAAATTGTGATTTTCAGTCATCCGCATGTTTTTAAATTCCGCATGTTTTTGAATTGTTTAGAACACTAACCCTATTTTCTCACAATAATAACAACTTGAGCTCAATTGATGTTCCAAGAATGTCATGTCATTTGTCATAGATGTTGAGTCCATCAGTTTGAGCATTGACATATCACCATATGCCTCAATTAAAGCTGCATAAAACAAGTTAGTGCAAGCATATGATTTGATCATCATCAAAACACATACTGGGTTCATCCAAATATCCAACAAAACTTATCTGTTACACGCTAGCTAACGTGAGATTAGGCGGTATACTCGATGGTCGATCATTGAGCTTAAATCTTAGTTGGTGTGCTCTTTGCCAAATAGCAAAGTCGACCACCCTGTCTTCACAATCGATCACCAAGATGCATTCAAAGGAAGCAACCTATCTAAAAATTTTTAGTGCATTTAATCGACTTGTCCAAGCTCAGTTTGAATTTGCGGAAGCAATGTGAGTGAACACTATCATGTTGTATGGCTCAAAATGTGTAAATCCCACCTAGCAATTAGCATGCATATTTCAAGATGACATTCAATGTTATTATCCAATCACCTTAATTTCTGTGCTCAACGGTTAAAAGCTTACGGCTTGAAAGTTGTATTATTTAGGCATGCATTTATTGAAACCAAGTCATTTATTGTTAAGATTGTTAAAAACTCGAGAAGCTAAGGCTTGGCTAGAGCATCTTGATTTTTGAGAACTCGGCCCCGTTTGAGACCTACGTGGATCAAGCGTGAACACAATTTCAAGTACATTTACCTCATTAAACAAGCATGAAGAACCTAAAACTCAGCTTGTTTGGCTCGATTAGCCTCACAAGGGGTTTATTTTTTTCAAAAGATTCAAATATGGATGAACCGTAAGTGTATATAACAATTGATCCATCCATTGTACAAAATTCTTTTGTCTTGGAACCGTTGAATTTACAACAGATAGATCAGGGTCAAATAGCGTCAAATTCACTTGATTTTTGACATGGTAACCATCCATGATGTTAACAAAACCCCCCAAAAAAATTAAAAATAAAAATATAAAACACATGTTCGTCAATGCGGGAAATTTACATTTTTCACCCCTTCAAAATAAAAATGAAATCAAAGGGGGGAAAATGAACTACCACCACACCACTGTATGTCATGGTGGCATTTCGGCCCGGCGGCCCGCCGGCTCGGCTCGGATTCCGGGCCGGGCCGAGCCCGGAGGCCGGTCAACGGGCCGTTGACCGGCCTGGGCCCGGGGTCGGGGCCGTGCTGGGGCCGGTCGTTGACCGGCCGTTGATCGGCCTGGGCCCGGGGTCGGGGCCGGGCTGGGGCCGGTCCCCCGACCCATCGGGCCGGGCCGGCCCAGGATTTGGCCCGGGGCCTGGCCCGGGCCGCCCGTTGCCAACGAGCAACATTTTGCCCATTGTGCAATTAAAAAAAAAATTATGTTTTTTTTCTTTCCTCTATAAAACCCCCATCCCACTCTTTTTTCTACACTCAAATCTACTTATCCTATTTTCTAAATTCCAATTCCAATTCCAATTCCTTTATTTTCTAAATCTACTCATCCAAATCTATTCATCAACATTTACAGTGCTCTACAACTACAAGCTACTACTGTCTCTACAAGCTTCCCTCTCCGATCTCTCGCTACTACCGGGCTTTACAAGCTCCGGTCACGCTCAAACGTCAATCAGGTTCATGTAGTATTACTTTTAGCTTAGCATAATGGCAGGACCGTCTGGATCTAGAAATATTAATATGAACTTTAATTTTAAGGATACTGCCGATTATGAATATTATGCTGCTTTACTACGTAATAGAGAGAGGGACTTAGCAACACCAGACTTTTTGGCAGATGCTGAAGCACAAGAACATGAGACTCATATTGCTAGTAATAATCCTAGCCCGGTTATACCACAACCTACACACTCACATTTTTCGCATGCTGCACACACTTACACTAGTTCACCAGCACAAACATCATATCCTGATTCACATATGCCTACACATGCTACACAAACAACCCAAAAGAAAGGACCAAAGTCCGGTGTTTGGGATCACTTTTCACGTAAAATGGTTAAAGATAGTAATGGCATCGAACAACTTCGTGGCTTTTGTAATATATGCAGAACTAGTTTTGCTGCTGCACATACTGCCTGCACTTCACATCTACTAAGACACATGAAATCACATGCTAAAAAAGATGCTAGACAATCCACTTTAAATTTATCTGCATCATCTGGCTCTCTTACCAGTTTCTCATATTCTGCTGAAAATATGAGAAAAGAGATGGCTAGACTGGTGTTAAGCAAAGAACTGCCTTTAAATTATGGTGAAAGCTCCGAATTAGAGTGATTCCACCAAAATGCACTTAACACTGCATTTAGAAGAGTGTCTAGGAACACTCTTAGAAAAGATTGTATAAATGCTTTTCACGAAGGAAAAGCTAATATGCATCAGCTTTTTATTAATCTAGAATCTAAGATTTCATTAACTTCTGATATATAGACTACAAAATGGAATGCAACATACATATGTCTTACAGCCCATTTTGTAGATCACAAATTCATAATTCAGAAAAGAATCATTGGTTTTAAGGTGTTAGAGCATAGACACAGTGGTGGGGTTATTGGTAGGATTTTTCTATCTATTTGTCGTGAGTATGATATAGAAAAAAATTAGCTTATTTACTTTTGATAATGCTTCGAATAATAATATTGACAATACCTTTTTACAACGTCAATTAAACCCAGATCTGGATGGGTTATTTTGACATCAACGTTGTGCATACAATGTGTTAAATTTAGTAGTTCAAGATGGTCTGAAAATTGCTTCTGTTTATCTTGAAAAGGCAAGAAACCTTATGCTATTAACTACGACTAATTCACAAAAAAAGAGGGAATATAAGCAGTTTTGTCGTAGTAACCAACAGCCTTATAGAGCATTTAAATTTAGTGTTCCACATAGGTGGAATTCAACGTATCTAATGATGCGTTGTATGAGATTGAATAGAATCCAACTTAGTGAGTATGCAAGTGCATACCTTGCCAATAATATTGATTATGAAATTAGTGATTATGAGTAGCTAATTATAGATGAACTTTATGATTTTTTTGAAATTTTCTACTTGTCAACAAACAAATTTTCTGGTGTTTACTACCACACTTCAATTTTAGGCTTAAACCAATTAGCGTTGATCTCTGATGTTATACAAAAACATGGAGATAATGAGAACTCTAGTACTCCTGACCTTAGAGCAATGATTGGCCAAATGGAGAGTAAACTCCGCAAGTGTTGGAATCCAGTGCCTTTGCTATCTCTTTAGCGAAGGTTTTTGATCCCCGTGTTAAGGAGGAATGTGTACTTGACTTATTAGATACATATTATGAAAACATGAACATAGATGTAGAAGAACACAAACTTAGTTTTAAAAGTAGTTTGAGATCCCTTTTTGCTGTATATGAGACACGCTTTGGTACTTCTGCACACACATCTGCTGTTCAAGCATCTTCTTCTGCTCCAAGCAGGCTCCGCCTGCTTATAGGGAAGAAGAAGCAAAGAGCAGTTGACACAAATAGTTCTAGTGAACTGTCTAGGTTTTTGTCAAATTCTTGTCTCTCTACTGAAGAAGAATTGAATAATGAGAATTTTGATGTTCTGTCATGGTGGAAACAATATAAGATTAGTTATCCAATTCTTTCAATGATGGCTCGTGATTTCTCAGCTATACACATATCCACTGTTGCTTCGGAGTCTGCTTTTAGTGCAAATAGTCGTGTTCTTAGCAACAAGAGGTCACGGCTGAAGCCAGATATAGTCGAAGCGACGATTTGTGCGAAGGATTGGTTCAAGACTGAAGCAAGGACAAAACATCAAACTGACCTTTCTGAAGACTCTGAAGAAGAAGAAGAAGAAGAAGAAGAAGAAGAGACTTGATGATACTCTTGCTAGATATATTTACTTGTATCAGCATTTTATTACATGTATTAGATTGCTTTTTTGGCCAATGTATGAGAGGTAAGGCTGGCCAACGTATGTCTCCTCCACCTCAAAAAGATTTCAATTAACAAAATTTAAAGGTTCAACTCGGGACCTTCGAGAATTTCGGGATTAAAATATTTTTATATAATTTTTTAATATGGTAGATATGTTTTTTAGAAATAAATTTTTTCTTATATAATTTTTCTAACACACATCATGTTACATGATTTACTATTAAAATTTATAAGTAACTAATAATTTTCCAACACTTAAGATTTTACATGAAACATATAAAATTTAATATTTATTTTTAAGTTACTAAAATATTTTTTCTAAGTTACTAAAATTTTGTATTTGAATTGTTTAGATTTTTTATAATTTTTTTCATTTTTGACTAATTTTTCCTTTTTTTTATTTTTTTAAGTTAAATAAACCAGGGCCGGCCCCAGGCTGGGCGGGGATCCTCCCCGCCCGGGCCTGGCCCGGGCCGGGTTTTGGCTACGCCTGGGCTGGGCCCGTGCAGGGCAGGCCGAAATGCCACCATGAACTGTATGCACTAGAAAGATGCCTAAAGGGAATCAATCAACTCACCCACCCCTACTAACAAACCGATGATTGACAGACCCTCTCATCCCCCACACAAAACCCACACACACCAACACACAAACAACAAACAAATCTTATTATCCATCACGTCATGATGTTTCTATTTCTATAATTCCCTTTTTTCCCTTGACTATGCCCAACCCCCACCCACTCTCCCCTCTTCCGCTCCAACCCCACAACAAACACACACAAAATAAGCAACTTAATAAACAAAACTTGAAAACCACACAAACAACAAACAATAAAAAACCATGTATGAGACACTAGGAAGCCTACTTCTACCAATCACCTCAGCTGTACAAGCATTACATATATCCATCAGTAGAGCCGATAACTAATTCGGTTGCACAAACACTTCCTCATATTCTCCAATATCCCATTCAATTTCTATTGAACCCAAGGCTTATCATTTCTTTTTTATATTAGCAAGTTACACAGAATGCACTTTGAGAACACACACACATGCTATACGATGGCAACCACAAAGACAACGATAAACGAAAGCATTTTCCCAAATTTTTTGGGGACAGCTTATGATGCATCCTTTCCTGCCATTCATCTACAAGACCACATAACATACAAATATACCATGAACAAAGGAACCAAGTTCAAAATATTATCCCTTGAACCCATGTCGACCGAGACTTCCACCTTGAATCAGCATCCATGATTCGTGTACTAGCACAATACTTCAGCCATGTCGCTGCCATTCTATTGTTCTATTTTAGGATTTTGTGGCTGTGACATGGTTGCATCATTGCTCGTGCTTGCGGTTGTTATTACAAATCATAACTACTGAAGGGCTGTTTGTTTGGTGTACTGTGGGGGTGGAAAGTGGGTTTGGATCCTAAAATGACACTGTTCTTGTGAAACAAATAGATTTTATGGAGGGGAATGATTCTTAGCTGAGAAAATTACTAAAATTCTACACAGCCTCAAGATTCCAAAACCCACATTTCACAACCCAAACGGGCCCTAATAGGACCAGCATTTTTCTTTTTGCATTTTCAATTCCCATCAATCACCTAATAAATACTCGAGAATACAAATGCATCGATAATTAGAAAACATGCAGATGACAAACACAATAAAGCAACAAGGAACCCAATATAACTTGCCTCCAAACAGCTCATGCAAAATCTCTATGTGAATATTATGTTAGGGAAAGACCATAACATAACAAACAGTTCCCGAAAACGATAATCACAAAGTTGGAACTTGGAAGTAATTACTTGAATATTTCTAATTATGCTAATAGTCTGCTGCAATTACGGAAGACAGACAGCATTTCTAATTATGTAACTCATCCCAACTAACCGTAACATAAGGCTACACATAATCGGAGAACAAGCTGAGAAAATTAATGACTAATTAGATAGAATACAAGACTATTAATCAACATATACAGTAATTCATTTTCAGAAGAAAAAATGCTTTAGTTAAAGCAAGTAAACATGCATAAAAACATGTAGGACAAGCACCACCAAGATCTTTCAAGCAAGAAGTAATGTATTATGCATAACAGAGCAGCATGCCTCACAATGTAGAATTTAGCCTGGTCCAGGTGAAGCAAATGAGAAGCAATCACTACTCTCCCACTCCCACCATCGAACCCAAGTCGAGCACACAAATAAGTTGCACGCTGCAGAAAAGCTGAAGCAACATGGATGCATAAAAGGTAATATATATAAGCGTCATCTTCTCCATATATCTGAGAAGCCACATCAAACTTTTTTCCATCACCAATTCAAATGCTGCTCGGGCATCTTTCACATGAATGCCTTCTAACTCGAGGAAGGTTTCATATGGTGTCTGATTGGATAACTCTATCAAGCTAATATGTCAATTTGTAACGTGAGATATATGATGCAAACCCTACTTTAAATCAGGTTCACATACTAATAGGAAAGGCATCCTAGGTAAATTTATCATCAAGCAACATCTAATAATTTGCAGAGCTACCAAATTGTTCCACATGCAAATAACTAAGCAACCATAACCATTACCAATAATACAAGATATAGAGATGCACTTCCCATTGGAAACCATCATATACTCAAATGGGATAGAAACATCATAAGATATCCAAATTGTCAAGCAAATCTACGACAAGCTTCTATCCCCAAAGGGTTAAATTGGTCCAAACCAAAGTCACAAACGAGAACTCACATTGGTTTCTCTACTGCTGAACATAGTAGTAAGGCATCGGGTCATTCGGTCCACCTACAAGAGCCCGTGGGATCCCAGCAGCAGCCCCAATCATATCCTCCTTCCCTTCCTCCCTCGGCACGATATCCACAAGGAAGTCAAACACATCAGTCCGGGTGATGGCAGCTGCAATGTCATTCTTCTGAAGAGTCCTCCTCTTGTTCTCCTCTGCATGGGCCCAGGAGCGGTGCGTGAGTTCCAAGATGAACATCTCGCACGCCCTTGCAAAGACAACAGGGGCCTCGGCGGCAATCATCCTAACATCCTCATCGGCTTTCATGATTTTCTTGATTCGGGCGAGGGGGAGGCTGTGGTTCTTGAAGTCGGTGGTCTGTTCGATCTCGCGGTATTGGTCGGCCCAGAACAACTGGAGCTGCTGCTGCTGCTGCTGCTGCTGCTGTTGGAAGAGGTGTTGGTAGGCTTGGTAAGGTCCAGCGCCAGCGCCAGGGACAGCCGGGTAGGGGAGCTGCGCTGCAACGCCCATAACCGGTGGAGGGTTGTGGCCTTGCTGGTGATCCATTGTTTCAAGTGAAATCCTAAGATGAGAAAGAAACCAAATGTCAAATTTTAAACTTTTTCTACGAGTGAAGGTAGGTGCCAAGTAATGTTACAATCCCAATGTTTCTAAATAAGAGGGTTCTAAGCGATTTCTGACTACAACAAAACCCAACTAAAATTTGAATTTTACAAAGGACATGGGAAATTAAGGCAATAAGTCGACTCATTACTTACTAAGAACCTAAATTGAAGGACCGAGAAATCCTTCAAAATTCTGAAATAAAAATTAAAAGAATTAAACGTTTTTTTATTAACTTCAAAAAAAAATAAAAATAAAAACAATTGAGAGGCTTCTGATGGATCAAGGGATGCCAAGAACCCACATAAAGACCTCATATATCAAAAATTGAACTCTCCCACGTTAGTAATAGCAAAAAACCCAGATGTCAAAATTTCAACTTTGCAACAAGAGCCGAGGAACCAACGAACGGCAAAACAAACAAACACATCAAAGAACTGAACTTTTTCATCAACATGCAATTGGGGATATTAGTCTTGCAGCGAAAAATCTGAATTTCCTGAGAGGGAAACGAGGGTAAAGTTATGGATTACAAAATCCATTCGTAAAATCTGAAATTGGAGAAGTTTAGCGTTCGCATGCAGCAAAAAAATCAGAAACCCTAACGATCCAGGACAAGGTATAAGCCAAGGGAGTACTGTGTCCCATATTAGTGGAGAAAAACTTGGAGGTAGCGAGGGGGCGGAGAGAGAGAGAGAGAACACACAGAGAGCGAAGAGAGGAGATTTCACCTTTCGCAGATCGAACGGGAGCTGTTGATTCTTGAAAATTTGCGGCGGAGAAAGAGAGAAGAATGCCAAAATAAAAACGAAGGGGGAGGATTTAGACTTAGATTTTTTTAAAAAAGAATTTAACTCGGTTTTTTTATTTAACTCAAAAGAAAAGGGCCAATTGGGCTTTGAGGCTGTTGGGCTTTAGATTTTTTAACTAGTTGGGGGCCATGTTTTTAGCACTAGGATTCGTTCCTTATGATCCAGAAACCGAAAGGCGGTGAGGTGTTAAGTGGGGGTTGCGGAAATGATGAGTTTGTTAGGACAAGATTGGACGCATTATGCTTAATTGGATGCTAGTATAACATTAGTGCTCATAATAATTAGTGTGACACAAATGAGATTTATAATTTTGAGCTTTATGCTACTAATTTTTTGAAGCTTTTGTTTTGATTCTATTTGTTTTTTATTTTTTTGTTCCTTTTCTTTTATGTTTAAATTAACTGATCCTTCTATGTTCTATTTATGTGCCCTCGCGGCCTTCGTCATCCTTTGGGGTATGCTCCAATTCTTTTCGAAACAATTCCACTGCCTCCTTCCTCATGTGTCATTTCCATTCGCACAGTAGCCACCAATTAAGTTGATCCATCAATTTGATTGTCATGTGAAAAAAGACTACATTGCTTCTTGCCCAACCAATTGTGGCCCTTGTCCTCCTCTCTTCATTTGTCCCATTGGCCTCCTACCTTACTACCACTACAAACCATTTATGGATTGCTTCCCCTTTCCTCTTAAGGTTGCAAGTGTCTTATTATTTCATCCGAAAATTGGGTTGACGAGGGATGCAAACCGTATGTAGGAACATACCATGGCCGTCAAGGTCGTTGCTCCGACTTGGATGTGGTTATTTAAACCCGCACACCTTGGCTGTTAGATCAGAAGTTCGTGATCTTTGTAGGATCTGAAACTATAGAGAGAAAACACTAGGGGTGAATAATGCTTTACAACAATAATAAGGAAATTACGCTAAATTAAATATCTCTTATGCAACTTTGGTGTGGAATAAGAAGAGAGAGCAACAAACACAAAGAAGCAAACATAAACGAAGGACTTACCCTAGTTTGGATTCACCGAGTCTCCCCAACTCTGAGTCTCCCCGACTCCTTTGAATCCTACTCCAGCAACCTACTAGCAAATCCGCTAGTGATTAGTGATCCACTAATACCCATTTGCCAAAACTCGACATGTGAAAAACTAATACACTTTCTTCCACTTCCCACAACCCGGGAATGGACTACTCTCACAATTGAGAGGAACTTCTCAAGTATCAAGATAAAGAGAGAACCGAAATATGAAACAATTTCCACAACCTATGCCTTGAATAATACTCTTTAGAATGAGGCAAGAAGGTGTGTGTGATGTGCTCTAAATGATGAGAATATGAGCACTTACTACTTGTCTCAAGATGATTAGTAATGAATGCTAGAAGCTTGATCTTGAAAGCTTTGGAGACAAGTGAAAACTTAGCGCTTGAGCTTGAATGGCTTTGAATGCTCTTGAATGCTCTAGTGAAGAATTAATGACTTGAAAATTACTTGAGAGTGTATTGAATGAAGTCTTAATAGTTGGGATAACTCTTTAAGTCAAGACATCACAGCCCTTTAAATAGCTCACTGAATTCTGTCCAAAATCTATTAAAAATACTAAGCATTGAATGCTGGAAACGGCTATTAACGGGCAGAAATCCTAGTCACTAGTCGCCTCAAGTAGAACGACTAGGCGGCTGTTGTGCTGTTCTGACTAGATCATAAATGCAGTCTAACAGACACTTGGCAGACTTCTGAAGAGGACTTTCCAAATGTCTGGTCCACTATACAGTCGTCTAGCTCAAAGGCATCAGACGTCTGATCATACAGACAAAGACAGATATTGGTCCGAATACTGTCTTTATAATATATTAAGGATAAAACATATATTGGTCATCAGAATTTATTTATTGATCATCAGAGTCACTTTGGAATATATTGGTCTGAATACCAAGACGTCGGTCGACTATATAGACGTCTGGAAACATAGCTTCAGACGTCTTAATCAAGACTTGACTGCAGAGTTTAAGATACTGGAATTTTGCTCGTAATAAACCAGACGTCTGATGTATATCATCCAGGCATCTAATACAAAGTGAAGACATCTGGAAACATAACATCAGAGTCTGATTTCCGTCAGTCAGCAGAGGACGAGATATTGAAAGTTTGGCTAGAATTAATCAGACGTCTGAAGTTCTTCAGCAAGTCGCCTGACACATTGTGCAGGCATCTGGAATGAAAAATTCAGGCGTCTGTACTGGGTAAGGTTTTGGAGAATTGAATATGCATGTAATGCCCGTATGTGTAAAATACTGTTTGCGTGTGTGCGTATAGTAATTTTGTTATGTGTATAGTGATTTCCTACATGTATGGCTCTAAGGTGACTATGAGATGCTTTGGATATATGGGTCAATGTGTATTGTTGGATAATAAATTGATATTATTGTTAGTGTGCTATTAGTGTTCATTAGCGTGCTTGGCGATTTTAGCTGGTGAGTATGTGTAGTAAAGCGGTATGTTCATGATTATCGGTGATGTTGTGATAGTTATTGGTAGGGTTGAATTTCTGCTGATATTTGTTGGCATTAGTGGCACTATCTCTGGAGAGCTCAGTTTGTGGAATCTGGATTGTTTTTGAGCAGTTTGAGCAAAATGTTGAACATTATGTTGAACGACATTATGTTCAACATTCGGGATCTGGAATAATTGTTCGTATACAGAAACGCTGCTTTGGTCTTCAAATCTGTCGTGGTGATCTCAGATCTGATTTGTAGCCTAGAATATCGGAGGTTCCTGATTTGATTGATTCCAGATATTGGTGAGATTTTTATACTCCTTCTTAAACGAATTAGTTCCTTAATTGATGGAGGTTTGTTGAGAATATTTGGGAATCTGGTTAGTTCTTAAATTGATGGGAGGAAATATTTGCTGAGATTTATTGGTTTTATTTACCAGAAATAGATCCTTATTCTATGAGCAAAATATCCACATGAGATTTGTTTTAATCATTTTACCCGAAATAGTTTCGGTGGTTCCTTGAATATGAGATTTCTTACCCGAAGTGATCCTAGTAATATTGGCGGATATTCTGCATTAAAGAGGAAGTTATTTACCCATAAATAGTGGTTACAAAATCTGAATGGGTTCATATCTGAATGGTTGTGCGGTTGAAGATATGTGCGGTTAAAGATTCTATATATGAATGTTTTCAAATCTTGCAATTGTTTAGATCTTCTCCAGATACTCTGTTGGATGCTGGTTCGCATAAGATTTGCTGACGATGTGGTTGAAGGTATTAATATGCAAATATGGTATGAGAGATCTCGTCTAGTGACAATGTTGGATGATATGTTGAACGTTATGATACACCATAATGTCCAACATTACTGCTCAAAAGGCTGAAATCGAATGACAGACTTCCGCGGTTATCAAAGGTTGATTACTTCAGATCTCATGTTATCTCTTTTAGGTATTCTAGTATATTCTGTTGAAGATACATTTGGAAGTTGCAATCTCTTTGTTTTATTGTTGTATCGGTTAGAGAGATTCTTTCTCGCAATATTTTATTGATTAGATCCTTGGAGATATGTTGAACTACTTGCCCGAAGTAGTTCCAGAGATTGTGGGCTGTCGATCTGCACGAGATCTGTCGAGCGAACTACCTTAACTACTCCGCGATTGAGGGGGAGCGGGGTAGATAGAGGTGTGTGCGGTTTTGCGGAAAAGATACTGGTTTTACGAAAGTTTTTGAAGAGCTCCGGGAGGAGGCCGACGGCTACACACGTAGGATCAAAGGAGTTGATCTAGTAGATTGTGCAAGGGGAGCTTGCCGAGAATACTCTATGGGTTGGTAGAGACCACCCATCACGGTTTGTATTGAGGGGGAGGTTGTTCCTCCTAATAGAATCGCGATAATTAGTGATTGTACTCATTGATTATTTTAGTGGAGTATTCTGATTTTCTAGGCATGGCCCCGCAGATGTAGGTGTGCGCACTGAACTGCGTTACCAAGTTTTGAGTGTCTCTGATTGGTTCTTGTTTTTAATCTTTGTGTTTATTTGATTATTCCTACGTACTGAAAATTTCAATTGGTATCAGAGCAGGTCACCCGTGTTTCTTTGTTAACAAAGAAGGTGTGATCTTGGATTTCAGTACTTGAATCATGGCTACACGAGAAGGTGCCTCCGTTGTTTGTCCTCCACTGCTCACTGGTACAAACTACACTTACTAGAAGTCTCGGATGCGTGTATTCATCAAGTCCATTGATGAGAAGGCCTGAATCACTGTCGTTGAAGGATGGACACCGCCGATCGAAATTGACAAAGATGGCAAAGAACACCTCATGCCGGTAAGAGACTGGAGTCGGATTGAAGAACATGTGGCCTTGTGCAATTCTAAAGCAACTAATGCTATTTTTCGGCTGTAGATGAAGAGCAGTTCAAGCTAATCTCCACATATGAGTATGCCAAAGAAGCATGTGATATTCTCCAGAATGTTCATGAAGGAACAAGTATCGTACAAGCTTCCAAACTCTAGATACTAGCTTTTTGAAAATCTAAGGATGTATGACAACGAGACTGTTGCTGAATTCAATGGGAGGTTGAGAGATATAGCCAATCAGGCCTTCCAGCTTGGGAAGAAATATTCTCAACAGAAGTTAGTTGAGAAAACCTTGAGATCTCTTCCAGACAAATTCTCAGCCAAAGTTGCAGCCATTGAGGAGGCCAGAAATACGTCTATCATGAGACTTGATGAACTCATGGGATCTCTTCAAACCTATGAAATGAACCTGAAGCAGAATCAGAGGGACAAATGGATTGAAAATGAGTCTGAGTTAGATGATGACATTGCCTTGCTGACCAAGAATTTCAGTAGAATGATGAAAGAGATAAGCAACAAGGGTCAAAACTTCAGATCTGGAAATAATGCTGCACGTGCAAATCTTCCCTCTGCAGGCAAGAACAAAGGCAAATGGATACAGTGCAGAGAATGTGAGGGTTTTGCTCACATACAAGCCGAATGTGCCAATACCCTCAAGAAGCAGAAAGAGAAATCTTTATCAAGCACCTGGAGTGACAAAGAATCTGAAGGTAGTGCTGCAGATGAAGAGACAACCAGAAACTATGTTGCGTTTACAACCATACGGGAAGGACAATCTGATAGTGACACTCATAGTCATGTTGGATCAGATGTTGCAACATCAGAAACGACATCTGGCAACAAACTAGCTAATGTTAGACAGAATGTTGCAACAATTAGTACAACATCCTGCACTGAATCTGAGTCTGAAGTTGATAGCGATGAGGAAGTTCATGACGATGATATTCGAAAAGCATATCAGATGATGTTTGAGAAGTGGATGCAAATCTGCAATATCAACAAAGTCCTGAAGGAGGAGAATGAAAGACTGAAGAAAGAGAAAGAGGATGTCAAAATCATATGTCTGAAAGTTGAGGAAACCTGTAGAGAATTGGAAAGAAACTTCAGAAATGTTCTTCTCAGGGCAGAGAAAGCTGAATGCTCATTGGAGAAGGGGAATTCTGGAAAAGCAAAGCTGGATGATATCTTAAACATGGGTAAGATTTCAGGAGATTGCACCGGAGTGGGATACAATAGAGGAGCCTTCAATAATGTGTCTGCTGAAAGAAGAAGTCAAGGTACCAAAGAACTTGAAAGAATGGGTCAGCACAAGAGGCATGATCAGAAGAAGAAGCAGACTAGATGCGTAAAAGGTGGTCATCCTGCATGTGCGTACTGCAAGTTCATAGGCCATTGACCGGCGCCCCGTTTACGGTATGGGCGCGGTGTCGTTTTACCGCAAGTGCACGGTTAGTGTAGGGTGCGGGTTTATCGAACACAGGGAGGTGGATGGCTTGAGTGGCTACTAGCCTCGCCTAGGTTGTGTGCTAGCTACGCGGATGATATGTGGGAAGTGTAGAAATGAAAGAAAGAAATGAAAAAGACACGAAATGAATCCCCGCTAACATGGGCTAGAGCACTCATGACACTTGGCATTTGACTTGATCCAGGGTGAGAAATTGCCCCAAAAGGTGGTACCTAGCGTCCATGGCCCGATATTCCGGTCGGTGCCAAGCACGCTAGGCCTACCCGGTTTCGGACGGTGGGCATTCCCAAGTCCATTAACACCTTCCGCAACTGGGAGCATTAAGGCCACAATGATATCTCCCAACACTTCGTCCAAGCCGCTCCCGCGCGCGAGGACTCGATGTCAACGCTCGGGGCTTGAGCTATGGCTAGGGAGTCAACCGCCAAGTTTATTCCCCCTTGGCCCGACGGTCAGAGGCGGTCTTTCTCCCGCCAATGACAATGAAACACCCCCGTGTAACCCTAATGGCCAAATAGGTCAAATGTGATTTCTAGCAATACATCGAAGCGGATCTTGACAGGACAAGCACCGGACCCCAATCCCCAACACATCTAGTGTGTTGCCATACGAATTGGACCCAGATTGCTAGAAATCCCCATTGACGCATTTCATCGAACACGTGCCATGCAACCAAGTCAAATGAAACAACCAAGCATCAATCCTACCCTAACCCGTATTAGGGTTCATCAATACTACTCCATGGTGAATAACATATAAACAAACAACACAAAAGACATATAAACTTTCACCATCAAGCAAAATAAACACAATACAAACAATGGAGAAAAAGAGAGGAAAATACTTATCTTGAGTTGAATCGTCAATCCAATACAACACTTATTGAACAAAAGCCCTAATCTAAACTAACCTAGAACTCACAGGAGAGGGGGGGGGGGCAACAAGCCCTAAAAACTCCAGGAGATCCCCCTCAAGTCGGCCAGCCTCGTGTATTTATAGCCCCACTTCGGAACCCTAATGGTTCGGGTCCAAACCCGCAGAAAAAAACGCCACCCGATCGGTTGACAAGTCAACCGATCGGGTGATCTGCTACAAATAATAAACAGAAAACGGCGGAGCTTCACCCGGTCAGATGAACCGGTTGATTGAGTTCTTGGGGTGACCGGTTGGATCATGGTGCCATCGGGTGAAGAGGTCGGTTGGATGCCCGTGTCTTGGCTCCTCAGAATCAGCTACAGATGAACCGATCGGGTGAGAGTCACCCGATCGGTTGGCATTTGGCTCGAAAAGACAGAGAAACGGCCGCAATGAACCGGCCTGAGAACCGGTCGGGTGACATCCGCTTGAGCTCTAGCTGAGACCGGATGGTGCACGCGTGCATCACCCGATCGGTTGACTTTGTTCAACCGATCGGGTGAGGGGCTGAATGATGCAATCATCGTCGTTTGACCCCCTGGGTCACGCGTGATTTCTCCCGTTGCGTCGGGGACTTGTGATATCGTCGTTTTTATGTCCAAAACGCTAGAAATTCCTGCAAAATACCAACAACACGGAAAAGTGAAAGAAAACAAGAAAATACAAGAAAACAAATAAAAGATGGCGGAAAATACGGAGAAACACGGAAGAAAACGCGCGCAAATATATGAAATATAAACGCACGTCAAAATCCCCCAAGCTGAACTCTTCATCGTCCTCGAGGAAGACGAGTGAGAGTAGGAGCTCGGAGGGAGAAAATAGAGAGAAGGAGAGAAAAAGATAACTCTATATCCTAGATCACCCATAAGGGCCAACAAAATCAAACACGCCACACGAAGCAAGCATACGCCAAAACACAACACTAAACCAAGGAATGTGAGTCCAAACAAGTGCCGTGGGCCCACGCGGTGAAGCGCGAGTGAGTGTGGTCGTGAGCTAGCAGTCCGTGTCACTATCTACATTGTGCAATAAAGCTCGATATATATAAATCCAAAGAAAGACCCAAATATCGATTCAATTTGAAATTGCGGTGAATATTAGCTCAAGCATGCATGAGAAGAGTATAAGAATAGAAGCGTATCATGCATCGGGGACTCCACAGCTAGGGACTAGGAAATCACCACACTATAGCCTAGGTAATCGCTAGAAGGTCCCTATGCCAAGTGTTTTCGAAAACGATGGAGGTTGAGAAGATGTGGAGTAGAACATTCGGTGCAAATTCTCGCCTTCCCTTTATTCTCGGCAAGTAGGAAAAAATATTCACACGGGAATTTTTTTTGGGTTTTGGGCATTTGTATTTTTTTTGGATTTTGGGCTATACAAAATTTTTCTTTTCTTTTCTTTTTGGGTTTTTCTTTTCTTTTCTCTTTTTTTTGGATTTTTGGGTTTTTGGCTATACACATGTGTACTCTCCCAAGTGGGAGAACGGTACACGACGAGGGGATTTGCACCAAGTAAAACAAAAAAGAAGTCGGAATCTAAACACTTGGGCAAAGGAGATATTTCTCGCTAATCAGAGCATATGCTAAATGGGTTATCCTAGTCCTTGTTTATGGAATCCCGACACATGTGAATTGAAATATACGATATAAATATAGCATGCATATAGAAGCAGATAGTAGAAGCAAATACCGCATATTCAAATCGAAGCATGATAATCTAGGGGTCAACCAAGAATATGTATATAAAACATAATCACAAGGTAGAAGCACACCAAATGCTAGTCACGACACACGACTTACAAGAAAGCTAAGTGGACCCACGATGCATGAAATGCAAGAGGACTCGGCTTCCTGAGGTTAGTGAATGTGATTATCGAAGCCGTGCTAGGTGTGTGTGTGATTTTGTGGCAATTCATCATATGGGGTCATCTCTAGGAGAGAGAGAACAAAAGAAGAAAAGAAAAAGAAAAAGAAAAACATGGAGGAAAACGACTCAAATAACGAAGAAAAAGAGACAAATGACGCACGAAGTGCGACTCCCCCAAGCTGAAACTTGCATTGTCCTCAATGCAATAGTAGTGAATACGGGAGGGCAATGAAAATGGGGGGGAATTTACACACCGACACAAAAAATGAAAAACACGAAAAACACACGAACGAAACTGGAAAATAAAGAAAAATAAACATACAGAATAAAAGATATAAAACATGACGAAGGACTCAAAGACACAAACACACGACAACGACACACGAAAAAATGCACACAAAAGTCGATTTCCCCCAAGCTGAACATGACAATGCTAGCAAAATGATATGATCAATGTGATGCAGAAATATGCTAGGGGAAAATCGGAAAAGAAAGAAATCAGAATGCAGGAGAGACAGTCTGCTCGTTCTCCTTAGAAGAGGATGAGGGTGAAATGATAGAAGGGCACGACATGAAGGGTTATTAAGATGCAAAAGCAAATCCTAGATACGCTCCCCTCGCTAATGAGAGGAGACGAGATTATTCAAATCTAATCTAGAAAGCGGTAAATTTTTACACTACTGGATTAGGATACACCTGAGCATATGCGGATCCAAGATCTGAAGTAGGGCAGGTAGCTCCTCTAACTGCTCCTTCTGTGGCTCCGCCAGAAGCGCTGTGCCACGTGTGCCAATGGACCCAAGCAATGCACCTCCAAGCATCCCTCGTAGGTGTCCACCTGTGACCTGCAAAGGACGAGGTGCATTAGTCCATGGCAAGAAATTATTTCCCAAAATAAATGTATCCCAGAGATAGTCGCCGGTAAATGATGGTAAAATATATGAAATGTGGCGAACACTCCCTGGAAATGGTATGCTATCCTCTGTGCTAGCGACGATCAAATCCCCGCTCTCCATGAGAAGTGGCTCTCCAGGTGGTGACACACCGCAGCATACCTCAAGGGAAGTCGATCCTGTGTCCTGCGAGAGATATGGTGTGTCAAATATATATGAGTCTAAAGAAATAGGACGTGAAAAGCGAGACTCAAATGTGGAGTGAGAGTGAGTATGAAAATCTCCCTGAATAGGGGCAATATGCTCAAGTAGATGCTCAGCCGCAGAAGAAGTGGAGCGTGACGGTAGAGGTAGATGTGGCTCGGGCTCCATGAAGTGGACGATCGTATCCAAGCCCTCATGCACATCCTCCTCGATGATATGCTCATGCTCCTCCATCTGCCCAATATCCTGAATGACATCCTCATGGTTGACCACCGACCAAGGAGGAAGCTGTGACAGAGATGGCTGTGGAGGTGGATGTGGAGAGGACCCCTCGTATATGGCCATCGTGTCCTCGTTCTCACGCACATCCTCCTCGTCGGTATGCATAATCTCTGTAAACTCCTCAGTGCTCTCATAGGACTCATATGTGGTATCCAAATAAAGATGAAAAGTCTCTCCCACAGATCCTAGATAAATCTCACCATCCTCACTATCATCATCAAAAAATGCTTCGTCATCCAAGTGGTAGTGTGGGAAAATTGGGGCATCGACATGAGATGTGTCTATGGTGGCCGATGGCATGGTGGTCTCAACCATGAAGGTGGGTATATCCTCTCCTTCATCCCCTCTCCTCGGTGTCGGCTCGGTGATTGGTACCATCAAGTTTTGTAATATTTGGCCTTGGTTAAACATGGAACTTTCAAGGAGAGACACGAGGCTTGATTCTTCTTGTGTGTGTGGAGGGGTATAAGGTTGAGGAAATGGAAGGGAGGTGTTTGGGCTAAGGTTGTGGGAAATTGTTTGGCCTTGGGGTGGGGGGAGGCTCTCAAGCGTAAATGGGCAATCATAATACACATGCCCCGCCATCCCACAAGTCTCACAAACCACAACCGAATAAGGATTGTATCCTCCCATCCGAGCATCAAAATTTGATCTCCACATGGTTACACCAAAGATACCTGGACAACAAAAATAAGAAAACTAGAGAGGAGCGTCAATAGTACAAGAGAATAACAAAAAGATAATATAATGGTGGGGGAAAATTTTCTTGGTTATTGAATATATTTTTAAAAAATAAAAAAAAAGAAAAAGAAATTTTTTTGTGTTTTTATGCGTAGTCTAACGAACCCAAGCTAAGCTAATATCAAACCGAACGCCTCCCCGGCAACGGCGCCAAAAACTTGACCGGCGCCCCGTTTACGGTATGGGCGCGGTGTCGTTTTACCGCAAGTGCACGGTTAGTGTAGGGTGCGGGTTTATCGAACACAGGGAGGTGGATGGCTTGAGTGGCTACTAGCCTCGCCTAGGTTGTGTGCTAGCTACGCGGATGATATGGGGGAAGTGTAGAAATGAAAGAAAGAAATGAAAAAGACACGAAATGAATCCCCGCTAACATGGGCTAGAGCACTCATGACACTTGGCATTTGACTTGATCCAGGGTGAGACATTGCCCCAAAAGGTGGTACCTAGCGTCCATGGCCCGATATTTCGGTCGGTGCCAAGCACGCTAGGCCTACCCGGTTCCGGACGGTGGGCATTCCCATGTCAATTAACACCTTCCGCAACCGGGAGCATTAAGGCCACAATGATATCTCCCAACACTTCGTCCAAGCCGCTCCCGCGCGCGAGGACTCGATGTCAACGCTCGGGGCTTGAGCTATGGCTAGGGAGTCAACCGCCAAGTTTATTCCCCCTTGGCCCGACGGTCAGAGGCGGTCTTTCTCCCGCCAATGACAATGAAACACCCCCGCGTAACCCTAATGGCCAAATAGGTCAAATGTGATTTCTAGCAATACATCGAAGCGGATCTTGACAGGACAAGCACCGGACCCCAATCCCCAACACATCTAGTGTGTTGCCATACGAATTGGACCCAGATTGCTAGAAATCCCCATTGACGCATTTCATCGAACACGTGCCATGCAACCAAGTCAAATGAAACAACCAAGCATCAATCCTACCCTAACCCGTATTAGGGTTCATCAATACTACTCCATGGTGAATAACATATAAACAAACAACACAAAAGACATATAAACTTTCACCATCAAGCAAAATAAACACAATACAAACAATGGAGAAAAAGAGAGGAAAATACTTATCTTGAGTTGAATCGTCAATCCAATACAAGACTTATTGAACAAAAGCCCTAATCTAAACTAACCTAGAACTCACAGGAGAAGGGGGGGGGGGGGGGCAAAAAGCCCTAAAAACTCCAGGAGATCCCCCTCAAGTCGGCCAGCCTCGTGTATTTATAGCCCCACTTCGGAACCCTAATGGTTCGGGTCCAAACCCGCAGAAAAAAACGCCACCCGATCGGTTGACAAGTCAACCGATCGGGTGATCTGTTACAAATAATAAACAGAAAACGGCGGAGCTTCACCCAGTCAGATGAACCGGTCGGTTGAGTTCTTGGGGTGACCGGTTGGATCATGGTGCCATCGGGTGAAGAGGTCGGTTGGATGCCCGTGTCTTGGCTCCTCAGAATCAGCTACAGATGAACCGATCGGGTGAGAGTCACCCGATCGGTTGGCATTTGGCTCGAAAAGACAGAGAAACGGCCGCAATGAACCGGCCTGAGAACCGGTCGGGTGACATCCGCTTGAGCTCTAGCTGAGACCGGGTGGTGCACGCGTGCATCACCCGATCGGTTGACTTTGTTCAACCGATCGGGTGAGGGGCTGAATGATGCAATCATCGTCATTTGACCCCCTGGGTCACGCGTGATTCCTCCTGTTATGCCGGGGACTTGTGATATCGTCGTTTTTATGTCCAAAACGCTAGAAATTCCTGCAAAATACCAAAAACACGGAAAAGTGAAAGAAAACAAGAAAATACAAGAAAACAAATAAAAGACGGCGGAAAATACGGAGAAACACGGAAGAAAACGCGCGCAAATATATGAAATATAAACGCACGTCAGCCATACTGAGAGAAACTGCTTCAGTCGCATGCAACATTGGTCAGAAGGAAGAAATGTTAGACACCCTGATATGAAGATGAAGAAGCAATGGGTCAGAAAGTCTGAATTATACAGCAAGAACACTACAGCTTCAGAGAAAGCACTTCATGTTGTGACTAATGTTGTAACATTAGATACAACACAGAACAATGTTGCTGCAGATGTTATGACACCAGATTCGACATCTCCCCTCGACAATCACTGTGAGCAACCTATGCCAAAGTCTCATGAATCTTCCTCCAGAATTATCAGAGTGCTATCTCGCTTCTCTGCTCACTGCTCTTCCTCCACCAGTGCCATTGGATCTTCACATGTACCCTCTGTCAACACCGCCGATGTTTTCAATTCTCCAACTACTTTTCGGCCCCTCAGAACTCGACTTCTACCCTGGACATCATTTCATTCGTCACCCTACTGTCAGATGTGAGGTATTGTGTTCTTTCTCTTATTCCGCTGGGCTTGAGATTTTATTTGCTATTAAGAGAGACAGAGGAGCCTCTGGATGTGCCTCGGTTGAGTTTTTCTGAATTTTCTTTTGGAGTTGTGAGGCTAGCTCAAAGGGGGAGAATGTGGTGTCTTTTCTGAATAATTTGGCTATATTTTTTTGAGGTAATCACTGGTCGGGTTGCTATAGTAAGGGGGAGAATGTGTTTTGGATTATTGTGGCTTAAAGGGGGAGAAATGTGTGCTTGGTTGACGCTTGCTTTGGTTTGTGCCACATAATGCCAAAGGGGGAGATCGTTAGGGTTGCATTTCTGCTGATATTTATTGGCATTAGTGGCACTATATCTGGAGAGCTCAGTTTGTGGAATCTGGATTGTTTTTGAGCAGTTTGAGCAAAATGTTGAACATTATGTTGAATGACATTATGTTCAACATTCGGGATCTGGAATAATTGTTCATATATAGAAACGCTGCTTTGGTCTTCAAATTTGTCGTGGTGATCTCAGATCTGATTTGTAGCCTAGAATATCGGAGGTTCCTGATTTGATTGATTCCAGATATTGGTGAGATTTTTATACTCCTTCTTACCCGTATTAATTCCTTATTTGATGGAGGTTTGTTGAGAATATTTGGGAATCTGGTTAGTTCCTAAATTGACGGGAGAAAATATTTGCTGAGATTTATTGGTTTTATTTACCAAAAATAGATCTTTATTCTATGAGCAAAATATCCACATGAGATTTGTTTTAATCATTTTACCCGAAATAGTTTCGGTGGTTCCTTGAATATGAGATTTCTTACCCGAAGTGATCCTAGTAATATTGGCGGATATTCTGCATTAAAGAGGAAGTTATTTACCCATAAATAGTGGTTACAAAATCTGAATGGGTTCATATCTGAATGGTTGTGCGGTTGAAGATATGTGCGGTTGAAGATTCTATATATGAATGTTTTCAGATCTTGCAATTGTTTAGATCTTCTCCAGATACTCTGTTGGATGCTGGTTCACATAAGATTTGCTGACGATGTGGTTGAAGGTATTAATATGCAAATATGGTATGAGAGATCTCATCTGGTGACAATGTTGGATGATATGTTGAACGTTATGATACAACATAATGTCCAACATTACTGCTCAAAAGGCTGAAATCGAATGACGGACTTTGGCGGTTATCAAAGGTTGATTACTTCAGATCTCATGTTATCTCTTTTAGGTATTCTGGTATATTCTGTTGAAGATACATTTGGAAGTTGCAATCTCTTGGTTTTATTGTTGTATCGGTTAGAGAGATTCTTTCCCGCATTATTTTATTGATCGGATCCTTGGAGATATGTTGAACTACTTGCCTGAAGTAGTTCCAGAGATTGTGGGCTGCCGATCTGCACGATATCTGTCGAGCGAACTACCTTAACTACTCCGCGATTGAGGGGGAGCGGGGTAGATAGAGGTGCGTGCGGTTTTACGGAAAAGGTACTGCTTTTACGAAAGTTTTTGAAGAACTCCGGGAGGAGGCTGACGGCTACACATGTAGGATCAAGGGAGTTGATCTAGTCGGTTGTGCAAGGGGAGCTTGCGGGCAAGGGGAGCTTGCCGAGAATACTCTATGGGTTGGTAGAGACCACCCATCATAGTTTGTATTGAGGGGGAGGTTGTTCCTCCTAATAGAATCGCGATAATTAGTGATTGTACTCATTGATTATTTTAGGGGAGTATTCTGATTTTCTGGGCGTGGCCCCGCAGATGTAGGTGTGCGCACCGAACTGCGTTACCAAGTCTTGAGTGTCTTTGATTGGTTCTTGTTTTTAATCTTTGTGTTTATTTGATTATTCCTACGTACTGAAAATTTCAGTTATTAATGAATGACATTGGTATTATTGATGTTTGGTTGTTATTTTTGGTGAAGTTGTTATTATTTTTGGGTATTGGTATTTTTATTATTGATGATGTTGATTGATATTATTATTACTATTGTTAAGGCCTTAGTTAATTTAGTAGCTAGAGTTGGATTTGGATTATAGTTAGTTACTGTTGATTGGACTTCCATAGGTGGGCTAGACTATTAAATGCGAGAAGAGGGTTCGATTGTTGGTTTCATCCCATTGTCTTGATTGTTGGTTTCATCTATTTTGTGAAATTGCTCTCTTTTCGTATGTTGGAAGCTATCATTCATTCAACTTTCTTATATATGGAAATGGGAATTTTGCGAATGAATTTATAGGAAGTGTTGAATTTAATTGATGCTATGTTTTAGATTTATTTTGCCTCAAGTATCAACATGTTGACTTGATTAATTGTTAAGTAGAAGTTGCTTGCTTGCTACTTTGGAGTTGCTGGGAATTTGGGCAGAAGTACATGCTTAAAGTGTTGATGATTTCTCCTAATTTAGAATTACGAATGTCCTGGAAATTTTACGGCATAAAATTGGGACTTTTATCTCCAACTTTCATGTTGAAAACTTTTCCAAATTTGGATTAGAAATTGGGATAGGAATTTCGTGAAATCAGCATGTCTATTTTTCCTTAGCTTTGACACATGTTACAGGAACGGCGATCAGTCCCTCAATTCTTAACGAAATGATGTGTTCTTGGTCTCGTTGAAAAGTTAACTTCAAGCCCTACAATTTTGCAGCTTTCCATTTTTTCTGAATCTATCCGCATTTAGGAGCAATCTGGTCCTCAAAACAGGACAGTTTCTGTTTTACCTTCCAGCACAGTTTCAGCACATATATCCTTCGCTGTAAATTCTGTATTAAATTGAATAATTGGTGAAACATCATGAAAATTGATATGTGAATGCATAACACCTATAACTAAAACTCATAAGAGGAGTAAATCTTAAGTGTAGTTCAAAAATATTGAGTTAGCTGCCCCTGTTTGGGACTGTCCTGCAAATTCCATAAATGAATGTGATTGGGAATGGCAAACTTGTAATATCCAATTCCCTTCAACAAACTTCCTTCTAATTCTCTCCTTCCCTAATTCTTTTTCTTTCTCCCCAAGGACCAGCTGTTCTCTCCCTTCCCCATGTCCATGACCCCCTCCAAGGCTGGCCGAAATCTCCAAGCAAGAGAAAGAGAGAGAGAGAAAGGAGAAAGGATCTCCTTGTTAGCTTCCTCCCCTTTCTTCTTCTTAACTTTCTTTTAGCCTTCTCCCATATCCCCCCAAAAAAAATGCCCAGGCCGAATTTTCCCAAGGCCAAGCCGAAATACTTCAGCAAACAACAAAGAGGAGGGGAGAAGATGAAGCTAGGGTTTGGGAGTTGGGGAACTTGATGAAGAGAGGGAGGAGTTCCATGGAATTAGTAGATGGATTTGCTCCACTAAAGAGGTAGGATTCTAATTCCTACTCATGTGTTTCTCTCATTTCAATTTGAGTTTAAAGTTGGCATTTTTAGGGATTTATGGGGAGAATTTCGAAATTTAGGGCTTGGAGTTGAAGAAGGGAAATTCTAAGGAGAGATGTATGGTGGGAATTTCTTGAGAGATGTTGGGGCTAAGGGCTTGAAGATGGTGGAATTCTTGGATTCATGGTGGAGTTTTATTGATTTTGAGGTAGGATTCCAAGCCCCTCTCTCATGTTTCAATTCATTGCATTTGGAAATTGAAAATTTGCATTTTAGGGTTTGAGGAGACCCCATTGACATAGTGCATTCAAAATAGAATTCATATGGTGAAATATATTATATGATGCTATGTTGCTAATTCATGTTGCTCTTGATTGTCTTGATTCACCAATTTTGTGAAATTGCCCTCATTTGGAATTGTTGGAAGCTTTTTAATGGCCAATTTTCATGTTGCGTTGAAGTTATAAGAGATGTTGAGTTAGTTGATGCCATGATAATGATTCATGATGTAATTGAAAGCTTTTTTAATTTAATCTTGTGATTCATGAGAAATTGCTCTCATTATGTCAAATTGCTTTCACTTGAAATGTTGGAAGTTGGCAGTTTGTATGAAATATTGGGATGTTGGAAGTTATGTTAATTTTGAATGTTGGAAGCCTCATTAGTAACTTTTAAATCTCATTTAGTTGGAAGCTTTCATTTGAAATGTTGGAAGTTTCATTAGTTAATTCTCTTTGTATAGAAAGTATGAATTTGTGACATTTAATTGAGATGTGCAATCAGATATGGTTTCATATGTTGTGTGGAGTGATATCATGCCATGAAATTGATTCATGTTGACTTGATGGCCTTATTTCATTAATTATGTTGAATTGTTATCATTTGAAATGTTGAAAGCCTAGTTATTCAATTTCGTTTGTATAAGAAAGAAATGTGAATTAAGTTAAGATGCCAAGGTTCTAATTCTTCATTGAGAACCATGCTAAGCTACTAATGTTGCTAATGCTTGCATTTTGGTTATTAAAGTTGCCAAATTCTACTTTTGGTAATTAAAGTTTGTCTCAAATTGCTAAAGAATGCTTTAATTGCCTAAAGCTTGTATGCAATGTATTTATTTGTGGTGGAATGGAAAATTTGTATGTAATTGGTAAATGCAAATGGGCATGTAAATGGACTATATGATTGGATGTTGAAGCCATGTTGGTGGGATGCTAAAGTTGCTAATTGATTGCATTTTAATGAAGCCATAAATTAAGGGTTTAAATATGTTGCATTTTTAATAAGCATTTGTTTAATCTTGCATGTAGTTGGTTGCATTTCATGGGATTGCATTCTCAAATTCAACATTAGTTGCCTTTTTGTAAATTTGGTTAAAGTTGGTAGCTTTCTAATGTATCAAAAGTTGTATCAAATGTTGCATGAAGGATGTTTAATGACATTTCTTGGACAATGTTTCACGTTGCAAGGAATCCCTAGTAATGCTATGTGTATGTGGTGGAGAATGGTGGGAGTCATGAATTTGGAAGAGGATTTTGGAGTCTCCTAAGAGATAGGAGTCCAACCCTACTCATATGTTTTCATTTCATTGCATTTTGAGAAAAAGTTTGCATTTTGAGAAAACGTTTGCATTTTTCAGGTTTTGTGGCAATTTCTTGACATGGTGCATTTTAGCTTGAAATTTTATGAGATGTTGAGTTCTTTGATGCTATGGTTTTGGGTTGCTACATTAATTTTGTGAAATTAGCGATTCATGATGCAATTGAAAGCATTGTTGCTTTAATTTTGTGAAATTGTGAAATTACTCTCATTTTGAAATATGGAAGCTTCATTATACAATTTCCTTTGCATGAGAAAAATGTAAATTATGTGACATTAAGTGTAGATATGCAAATTGGCTATGTGTGTTGGCAACTTCCATTTTGGGTTGTTAAAAGTTATTTATTCACTTTAATTTATATAAAAAGTGACACATGTGAACTGTTGGATATGGACGACATAAATACACCCATGAGGGGATGTATGAGGGTATACGGACCTCAGATGTCGCGTGCACGAAGGCGTGCACGAAGGGAACCTTTTCTCGTGTGAAAAGGACCACTCGATAAGTGGAAAAAGCCACTCGATAAGTGGAAAAAGCCACTTTATAAGTGCAAAATGGCACTTGATAAGTGGATAAAGAAGAAAATAAATGAATGTGCTAATATAGGCTAATAAGCTTATATTTAGTTATTTCCTACAATAACTACCCCTAAAGCCTATAAATAGGGCCCAAGGGTAAGGCATTCATTCACACTTTCCATGCCATAAGTTTGCATAAGGCATCCTTATGTTCTTCTTCTCCCTTCCATTAAAATCCTCTTCTAGTTAGAGATTTAGGCGGTGAAACTCTGCTTTGATCCTCCGTGACGAAGTATCGACCGTTGTGGCGAATCCGAGGGCGAAGTTCCGAGATTACGGTGCCGCGTACGCAAGCGTAAGTCTCGACTTCATTTATCGATCCTAACGTTGTTTTGACAGGATCCTACATTGGTATCGGAGCCATACGGGTTCACCCCGGTCAAACCGCCGCCCCGTCGAACCGATGAACGAGGCGTTGTCTTTTTCACGAATGGGTATCCTACCATTACGGATATGGTAGGAACGCTTCGTGACGGAGAGAACGCAGCGGTTGTTCTTTTCACGTTAGGGTCTCCTACCATTACGGATATGGTAGGAACTCTCCGAGACGGGAAGAACCGACCGTTCATATTGTCAAGCTCGCTCTCTTCATGGATGCTGAGTCTCCATTCATAGGGAATGTGAACTCTCTTCATGTGGAGCGCGTAGTTTACGAATTTTAAAGTATATTAATTTTTCATTTTGGCACACGACCATTAGAGAATAACTACTTTCTCGACGAACGGGTGCTTCATCGACGAACGGGTGCTTCATCGAGGAAGAAGACGGTAGTTATTCCCATCGGGGAAGATAACTTTTGGTGCATGATCACCATGGCCAAATGGGCTATGGAGGAAACACATCCCCCCTTCTCATGCGGAGGGGGTTGGCTACGTCCAATAACCACCACGGCCACCCCTCCGGCGGGGGTGTGCGGCCAACCCCATGAAAGGGGGTGGCCGGCCATGGCCATATGGGCCATGGCCGGCCAAAGCAATAAGACCATGGCCGGCCACGGCCAGGGCCAGAGGGCCCTGGCCGTGGCCAAGGCCAGGCCTGGCCGAGACCAGGCCAGGGCCAGGGGGCCCTGGCTGGCCTCGGCCAAGGCCAGGGGCCAGCCTGGCCGGCCCTGGCAAGGGCCAGGGCGGGCCTGGCCGGCCTGGTCGGCCCTGGCAGTGGCAAGGGCCGGTGCCCTGGCAGTGGCCAGGGCCGGTGCCCTGGCCTCTGCCAGGGCCAGGGCCGGCCCTGGCCGGCCTCGGCCAGGGCAGAGGCCCTTGGCCGGCCCTTGGCCAGCCCCGGCCAGGGCAGAGGCCCTGGCCAAGGGGGTGCAAAATAACTGATTGGTCGGTATTGGTCGACCAATTCAGGATTATTGGTCGACCAATTTAGCCAGAGGCCTTGACAATGGTTTCGGCCCGGGCAACCTACAAGCCTAGCCCATACGGGGCCGACGGCAGTCGTCTGCGGCAAAATTCTCCAATAAGGGGGAAACGCCTGGATCCATACGGGAGCCGGCGACGATAGTTTGCAGAATAATCCCCAAAAGGGGGACCCGACCTTGGCACGGCTACGACTCATCCCGGCAAATGGCAGGAAGTGCCGAATATTTCACTAGTATCATAAGGGTACTAAGTTGAAATATACATTTTTTGAAAAATACGTTTTCTAACGTTTTGAAAAATACGTTTTCAAAAACGCTTTTCCGCTGCAAAGTACTATAAGAATACTTTTATTTGATAAAGTGATGGGAAAATACTGAAAGTTACTCTAGATGGTGATTGGAAACGTAGTGACCTTTCCGATTCTAGGGTAACATCTTCAGTATTTTTCGAAAGTAACTTATCAAATTATAAATGTCATTCCAAATGGGAGTTGAAATTAGAACTATCCAAATGGGATATTCTATTATCACTTCAAATGGGAATTATATTTTAAGAATTTTTCAATGCAATGTTTTTGATCAAACCTTCGGTTTTTTTGTGTCTTTTGCAGCATTTTAAAAGTAAAATGTCTTCCGCTTCAAAGAATATCGTCGCTGAGTTAAACAGAGGTGAAAAACTCAACGGCGATAATTACAAACTTTGGTCCATCAAGATACAATACGTTCTAGAGGAGCAAGAAGTGCTCGAAACTCTAAAGAACGTTATGATTGAACCCGAGTTGGGCACTACGGCCCAACACAGACGAGACAAGGAAGCTTTTGATGCTTGGTCTCGGAAGAATAAGATAACGCGCATTACGTTATTGAGCAGTATGGCCGATGACATAATGCGCATCTTCCGAGAACATGACCTAGCCATGGACATATGGTCCAAGCTAGAGGAGAAGTTCGGTGGCACATCGGTGTCCAAACTTCGCGCCTTAACTATAAGGTTCGATTCATATAAGAAACGTCCAGATCATTCCATGGGGAAACATCTGCGACATATGGCGAATCTTATCTCGGAGTTAAAGGACGCAGGTCATGTGCTCACTGATGAGCAACAAATCCAAGCAGTCATACGTTCCCTACCAAATGGGTGGGACCAAATGAAGATGCATCTCACTCACAATGAGAGCATCAAGAACTTCAGCGACGTTTCAAAGCACCTCGAATTAGAGGAAGAGCGGCTTGCGGATGCCAAGCCAAGTGCAGAAGTGCACATGGTTGCTAGTTCCTCACACGGGGGAAAGAAACGAAAAGATCGTTTGAAGTTCACTAATGAACGTACCAAGCAACCCGAGTCTACCAAGAAACCCAAACACAAGGGTGGGCACAAGAAATGGCACAAGAAGAAAGACTTGAAGAGAATCAAGTGCTTCAAGTGCAACAAGCTCGGTCACTATGCTCGTTCGTGTACGAGTGGAGGCGACGAGGTAACTTGTAAATATACTAGTTACATATGTGTTTCTAGTTCAATATTTCTTGTGGAATCTAATCCATTTTGGATAATTGATTCAGGTGCCACCGACCACATAGCAAGGGACAAACGGTCCTTCGTGGAGTATCACCGGATACCCCAAGGAACGAAGTGGATCTATGTAGGAAACAACACACGTGTTGAAGTGAAAGGCGTTGGGACTTGCAAGCTAGTCTTGGACAACGGCCGCACTCTCCTACTTCATGATGTCCTCTTCGCTCCAGATATTCGAAGGAATATAATTTCTGTGGTCGTGTTAATGGGTCTTGGCTATAACTGGTTTTTTCATGATTGTAATGTGGACTTAAGTTGTAATAATACTCTTATTGGTACTGGGTTTGTATTTAAAGGATTTATTGTAATGAGTACAATGTATGATTCCTCGTGTAATGAAAATTTCCTTATTACAAATTCTAAGTCTTATAAGTCTGATGTGATTTGTTGGCACGCAAGGCTTGGTCATATTGGACCAACGCGAATGGATAGACTTGCTAAACGTGGCCTTCTATCCAATGTTTCAAAGGTTGAAATGTCGACCTGCGAACATTGCCTAGTGGGGAAATCTTGTCGCAAGCTGTTTGGAACCGACATAAAGGCCGAGGTTCCATACAGCTTATCCATTCGGACATATGTGGTCCAATGAATGTCAAGACAAGACGCGGGAAGTCCTATTTCATCACTTTTATTGATGATTTCACCCGATTCGGACATATCTATTTGATATCCCACAAAAGTGAAGCATTGGCTTGCTTTAAAAACTATATGAGTTTAGTGGAGAATCAATTAGATCGCAAGATTAAGGTCTTGCGAACCGATAAGGGCGGTGAATATCAATCAACAAGTTTTAAGGAACTTTGTGATGAAAAAGGCATAGTACATCAGGTAACTATGCCTTATACTCCTCAACAAAACAGTGTTGCAGAAAGGAGAAATAGGACTTTAATGGAAATGGTCCGTTCAATGATGGCGCAAGCTAACTTGCCAATCACCTTTTGGGGTGATGCATTATTGACGGCCGCTTTCATTTTAAACCGCGTACCCTCGAAATCAGTTAGCTCCACTCCTTATGAGTTGTGGAACCAAAGGTCTCCTGACTTAAACATTTTGAAACCTTGGGGTTGTGCATCCTACGCACATATTTCCTCCCATAAGTATGGCAAACTTGGGCCAAGGGGAAGGAAATGTATCTTTATACGATACGCAGAAAACTCCAAAGGTTATGTTTTTGTTAGTCAGGAAGACAATGGTGGGCTAATTGAGTTTGAGTCGAGGGATGTCACTTTCTTGGAAAACGAGTTTCCAAGACAGGGCGAGATAAGTCAGGACTTATCTCTATTTGAGATTTATGATCAAGAAGGATTACCTCATTCGAGTGGGAGAATTCTTGGTGAAAACGATAATACGTTTCAACATTCACCAATGGATTATACGAATGACGATTATCCTATTCCATACGTGAATAATGATCCAAGTGGGAGCAATTCTAACGACATTCCAAGTGGGAGTGATATTAGAATCGATCTAAATTTGAGTCAACAAGGACTTGAAGAATCTCAAATACGACGTAATAGTCGTACAAGGTTGGCTCCTCTAAGATTTGAGGATGAATTTCCGCAAACCTTTATGGCTTTACTACAAGAAGATGATGAGCCTGCTACTTTCAAACAGGCTGTATCTTGCCCTGCTAAAGACAAATGGATGGAAGCGATGCAAGAGGAGTTAGAATCCATGAAAGTTAACCGAGTTTGGGACTTAGTTGACTTACCCAGAGGACGTAGAGCTATTGGAAACAAATGGGTTCTCAAGATCAAGCATAAGGCTGATGGCTCTATTGACAGATATAAAGCTCGCCTTGTCGCGAAAGGTTTTACGCAACAGGAAGGGATAGACTACGAAGAGACCGTCTCACCTGTTGTTCGTTTTACCTCGATTCGCCTGATTCTGGCAATGGTGGCTTGCTTAGACCTCGAATTACATCAAATGGATGTAAAGACTGCCTTTCTCAATGGAGAATTGGACGAGGAGATCTATATGGAACAACCAACAGGGTTTGTAAAAGAAGGAAGCGAACATAAGGTTTGTAAACTTCTTAAATCCATATATGGTCTTAAACAATCCTCGAGGCAATGGTATATACGATTTCAAGAAGTTGTCTTATCAAATGGTTTTACCATGCTTGATGAAGATAACTGCGTATATATCAAGAGGATTAAAAGCAAGTATGTTATCATGTCTTTATATGTAGATGACATTTTAATAGCCGGAAATGACAAGGGATTTGTGATGGATATCAATGCTTGGCTTTCATCAGTTTTTGAGATGAAAGACATGTGAGAAGCCGCATATATCCTTGGAGTTAAGATTTCAAGGAATCGTTCGAAGAAACTTCTTTCTCTTTCACAGGAGACTTATATAAAGAAGGTTCTAGAACGATTTAATATGCAGGACTGCAAGTCCATTGATACTCCTATAAGCAAAAGAGATAATTTATGTCTGAAATCATGTCCTAAGAACCAAAAGGAGAAAGAGATTATGGAAAAAGTTTCATATTCCAGTGCAGTTGGTAGTCTTATGTACGCTATGATGTGTACAAGACCGGACATCTGTTTTACCGTTGGAATGGTAAGTCGTTACCAATCTAACCCAGGGCAAGTACACTGGAAAGCGGTTAAGAGGATAATGCGGTATCTCAAAGGAACTGCAGACTTTGCTTTATGCTACCAAGGAGATGCATTGAGGCTCAAAGGCTACACTGACGCTGATTGGGCGGGTAATCTCGATGAGCGACGATCGACCTCAGGATATGTTTTTCTACTCGGATCTGGTGCAATATCCTGGAGTAGCAAGAAACAATCCTGCATCGCACTTTCAACCATGGAAGCCGAGTTTGTAGCATTTAGCATGGCAGTTCAAGAGGCTGTTTGGCTTAGGAAGTTCTTAGACATGCTAATTAATGCAAGTGACTCAGGTGCTGTACCCATACACAGCGACAGTCAAGCATCTATAGCCTATGTCAAAGATCCGAAATTCCATTGTAAGACCAAACACATAGATATCCGCTACAAATTTGCAAAAGACTATGATAAGACCAAGAAGGTAGACATAAGGTGCATATCTACGCATGAGATGGTAGCGGATCCGCTTACGAAGGCGATCCCCAGAGATGTGTTTTACAAACACTTATCATCCCAAGGATTGCGTAAGAGCTGAGTTGTACCAATATAAATTCCCATGTCTGTAAATGATCAAATTTAATAAAAGAATAAGTTCTTTTTCAAACATTGCATATGAATTTCTTGAGAAATGTTTGTGTACATTTTTGAAATCTCAGCTATACTTTCTAGTATGTCGGACAGATTAAGGTTGGCTCTCTCACATGAGCAACCGCCTTATTCTATCAGACGGATAGAATAGAGATGAGACCTGTTTAAAGTCAAAATCATCAGACGGATGATTTAGAGTCATGACTTAAACAAAATGGTCGCATGAAAGATCTGCATCATATGGATGCTTACAGAAGATCTAAGAGGATTTTGAAATCCTATCTGTCTAAATGCGGGATGTGAGTCCAAAGGATTATTTGAGTAGAAAAAGGGACTCAAAGTTAGACATTGTGGTGTCTGATCATCATCCTTACAACATCATTGAGACATACACTCCCTGGGAAAGGAGCGATGTTGTAATACGTATTCATACTACGTATGCATTTATGACCATTGGGTTAGAATAGTAAATAAGTTTACTATTATGTGAGACCCAAAGACCACATGGGTCTTAATTCATTACCCTTATGGACTCTAATTGGTTCCTTTAGATTTGACCGGGTGGACCCAAAGCCACTCGATAAGTGAAAAAAGCCACTTTATAAGTGCAACATGGCACTTGATAAGTGGATAAAGAAGAAGATAAATGAATGTGCTAATATAGGCTAATAAGCTTATATTTAGTTATTTCCTTCAATAACTACCCCTAAAGCCTATAAATAGGACCCAAGGGTAAGGCATTCATTCACACTTTCCATGCCATAAGTTTGCATAAGGCATCCTTATGTTCTTCTTCTTCCTTCCATTAAAATCCTCTTCTAGTTAGAGATTTAGGCGGTGAAACTCTGCTTCGATCCTCCGTGACGAAGTATCGACCGTTGTGGCGAATCCGAGGGCGAAGTTCCGAGATTACGGTGCCGCGTACGCAAGCGTAAGTCTCGACTTCATTTATCAATCCTAACGTTGTTTTGACAGGATCCTACATGAACAATGAAATGAGATGGGAAATTGGCGGTGTGGTGTTGGATACACGTGGAACATGGAATGATGTGTTTTGATGTTATTAGGACACAAACGGTGGAGTGCACGGGCATGGACAAAGTTGCCACGGTTGGAGGCGGGTGAAGTCGCCGTGGGCAACCACTTGATACCATTAGGTGGCTCCACGTGATAACGCAGTAGAATCACTTGCATGTGCACACCGGCACATTCATGGGATTCCCATTGCATCGTATTTCATCGCATTACTTGTGCATCATATGCATCATGGCATCATTTGGCATTTTTGGGTGATTTATGGTTGTAAGTATGCGATGGTTAACTTTTAAGAATGAATGTTGCGATAGATGTATTTGGTGCTTGAATGATGGAATGTTGAAAAGTGTGGTTTGCTAGTTGTTGGCAAATATTGTTATTCTTGTTGTTTATGTTGGTAGTGATATTAATGATATTGGTGTTGGTATTGGTGATATTATTAATGTCTCTTAAGAATGAGGTTATGTTGATGTTTATAGTGGTGTTGTTGGTGTTGTTGGAATTATTGGTGTTGTTGGGATGTTATGACTATACCATGTTCTCTTTTAAATACTATTTGTGTTGTACTTGGAAACTTTGATAAATACAAGAGAAACTCTGCTGAAATTTTTGTAAGCATTTCCATGACATCCGAAGTATTAGAAACTTAAGCTAGGAATACTACACAAATTCTACTTGCTATTTCTCTCAAAATTTCCGTGTTTAAAAGAAAATGTCTAAATCAAAATTATAAATGAAAAGTTAGTAAGAGGGTTTTGATAACTTGCAAGTTGGAAGCTTAGAGAGTGTAGGGCTCCATACTCCCTTTAGTGTGGAAATTTGCATTTTCCTACAAAAGAATTGCATGTTAGTCACCCAAGTTAACATTTTTATGAAGTGTTCTGAATTATATGCAAGATTCCCATTGGGGGTTAAATGTTAATTGAGATTTGTGGTTGAGGTGGTAGCATTAAGTAATTCAAAATTGCAATTTGAGTTGAGATATGTGTGAAAAGATAGTTCCTTCTTAAGTGCTTGGCCAATTATGCAAAGGATGGAATATTTCTTGGTCTCTTAATTAAAGTTAGCATTTTGTGAAAATTTATGTGTTAGCATGATTACCTCATTATCCACTTATGCTAGATGTTCAATTATTTTACATTTCCAAGGACTAAATCCTTCATTATAAGGTTTGCTAAATCTACTAATGCTTGACAATGTTCCATTTAGTCAACATGTTGGTTATTAGGGTTGCCATAAGTTGTTAGGGAATGCTTTACATTTGCTAAGAATGCCAAATGGCCTAAAGCTTGTAATAAATGTTGTAGTCCAAATGTTGTAATGATAGGTTTCAGGTTCTTAATATTGCAGTTCACTCTTTATATGTCGTACTCACTTTATTTTGCAGGCTATCCTCTTGTCGCAGATACGTGTTTTGTTAATGATACCATTTACATTTCATATGAATTTGCTGTGATATGCCAAGAGTTAGTTTCCCGTTTGTTACTTAGTGCATTGCATTTTTGTGCACCATGTGAGTTTGGTTTGGGATTCCTACTGGGTCACGCTGTGACGTGTCCACGTTGATATTTTTCAGGTATTGGATCTTGGAGTCAGAGGCACCTGAGCCCAGTTGGTTGGATTTGAGTGTGGAGGTGAGTGGGAGAGAGATTTGGGTGTGTTAATGTACTTGGATGAGTTTGGGTTATACATGGTATACGAGATTTGTAATTGATGATGTAATTGAACAGTTTATTTATATGCTATACTGGTGTTTTGGGTAAGTGGTTTTTTTCTTTTTCTTCTTGTGTTTCTGTGATGTCTGGAATGCTACAGGTACTATCCCAGCAGTGTGCAGTGGGCCTGCTTGAGTTTTGAAATTTTATACTTCTCTTTCGTAGCACCCGCTTTTTCGGGAATACCTGATACGAATTCGTTCTCATCGGTATACCGGGGAGCGGGGCGTTACAGTGCATGATAAACAGGCGTCTGGAGATCAACTACCAGGTGCTTGGGTAGGCTAAAAAACTCTACTTCAAGTTTATGCAAGTTCTAACCCTATAAAACTCAATGATAAATGATTTAGAGTATAATGAGTGTTATAAGTGATATTCTATCAAGTCTATTCAAGGTTTAACATGCTAATTCAACTAAGAAGTAAAGAAAGAAATATATACATGCTTTATCCTCTTCACTTTATATTGAATTCCTTGAAGACATCCATTTGAGCTTGTTGAATCCAACGCTTTAATTTCCTTACGTTCACTCCTTAATTTCTATGCTTCATTGATTGATGTCCTTACATCAATGATCCGAATCATCATCTTCATTTGATATGACTTTGTCTATATTGACGAATGCTTTCATTAACTATAAAACATAGGGATTAGTCACAATTGATTATGTTTGTTTATCATTGTCACGCCCCGCTTCCCATTATACTTGGGAGCGAAGACGCAAGCGGGTCCGCATGTGCTTAAACAAGGAGGATGTATTTTTTCTTTCCTCCTCCTTGGTCTAAGCACAATAAGAGTCTGTGATAACACTTGCAGATTCTTGCATGCAACTCAAACAACACAGATAATTTATTTAATTACAATCTCAAGTCTTAGAATAGTTACGATAATGTGTGAATTGAAAAGAGGAGGGACATAAAGCCCATACAAATTTTGGAAGAAACAACGAGTACAAAGATGCTACGAAGGCACATTGCTCCTCAGCAAGGGAACTTAGCGGTAAGGCACTCCTGATCCACCTACTCAGTCACTAAGCATAACTCCTCTGTAAACCTGTCTAATACCTGACGTATATTTCACAAGACAAGAAATATACGTCAGCGAGGGTCGCTCGGCAAGATTTAGAAAGTTAAGATAATTGACCCTTGGCAAGATTTTCAAAATCGTTAACAAAGCAAGGGAGTGGCAAGATATGATTTCAATAGTTAAAACATGGCAGCATAAGGAAAGTATGAGCATGTCAAACGTAGTGCACAAGTAGTGGCATGGAAAGTGTAGTGTGTACAGTAATAACGTGGCAAGTGTAGTGTGTACAACAATAAGCATGTCAAGTTTAGTGTGTACAGCAAATAGCTTGTCAAGTGTAGTGTGTACAACAGTAACGTGGCAAGTGTAGTGTGTACAACAATAAGCTTGGCAAGTGTAGTGTGTACATCAATAACGTGGCAAGTGTAATGTGTACAACAATAAGCTTGGCAAGTGTAGTGTGTACAACAAATAGCGTGGCAAGTGTATTATGTACAGCAAATAGCGTGGCAAGTGTAGTGTGTTCATCAGATAGCGTGGCAAATGTAGTGTGTACATCAATAACGTGGCAAGTGTAGTGTGTACAACAATAAGCATGGCAATTTCAAAGTAATGTAAAGTACTTCTAGGCAGACATGCAGTTCTAAAGAATTTAAAGTAGACGGACAGTTTTAATGGATTCAAAGCAGTAAGATAGTTTTAAAGTGCCAATGAAGTTGCGATGATTATTTCTAGTTTACTGCAATGTTTTCTAGCATGCTTAGGGTTCTCGCCTTTAAGACGTGATGAGTAAGTCATTCTTCTCGCGGGGGTATAATCGCGATCGATACTAACCCACTGTATAGGTGGTGTTCTTGAAGACATGACCCTTTCATACGCTTAGTGGCCGCTCAACCCTAACCCCACCCAAATATGTGCTGGACCACGAGCCAGCCTAGTCACATTACATGCACGAATTTGTCAACTCACTGACATCACGAAAGTCACGATTTCGCCTCTTGGACGCACGAACTCAAAATTTCACGATTTCAAGTATTCTATTTCGTCAATATGTTCCATCAATAGGCTTTCCATCAATAACCATTCAATCAAGAGTGTACAAACATGATGTGCAACATGACATAAGGCAAAACTAGCAATTCTTGATTTAGCATTTCAACGTAACGAGATTTAAAACTGTAAATGTACACTTGCCTGATGCGACGCGATTTGGGTATCCGAGCAGACGTACAAGTGGCGTGATATATCTATGCCAATGGATACGCGATATCAAGTTAAAGAATCAAAACATAAATTCTAACTTATTACATATACCCATATTATTAATACTGATTTAAATAACATATATTGTTTTCAACTAATATGGACATACTAACATATACTTAAGGTATTCACCCAACTTACTGTTAATAATAACACCTTACAGTATACTACTGACTAAAGAAATATACCTAATCTATGCAATATGATGTTTCTATACAGACTATACAAATTTTTACTGTCCTATCATCTTACAACTTTGTAATTTATATAGTACACATATATAATAGAACATTTAATGGGACATATAACTTAAGTGCTATAAGTAGTACTGTACTAACTATATATATATGTATATATATATATATATGTATATATATATATATATGTATATATATAGATATATGTATATATATAGATATATATGTATATATATGTATATATATGTATATATATGTATATATATAGATATATGTATATATATAGATATATATGTATATATATGTATATATATGTATATATATGTATATATATATATATATATATATATATATATATATATATATATATATATATAATAAAAGAGGGATGTTATCAAGAGAAATTGGATAAGAGAAATTGGATAAGAGATATCTATATTATAAAAGAGGGATGTTATCAAAAGAAATTGGATAAGAGATATTGGAAAAGAGAAATTGGATAAGAGATATCTATATTATAAAAGAGGGTTGTTATCAAGAGAAATTGGATAAGATATATTGGACAAGAGAAATTGGATAAGAGATATCTATATTATAAGAGAGAGATGTTATCAAGAGAAATTGGATAAGAGATATCAATATTATAAAAGAGGGATGTTATCAAGAGAAATTGGATAAGAGATATCAATATTATAAAAGAGGGATGCTATCAAGAGAAATTGGATAAGCGATATTGGAAAAGAGAAATTGGATAAGAGATATCTATATTATAAAAGAGGGATGTTATCAAGAGAAATTGGATAAGAGATATTGGAAAAGAGAAATTGGATAAGAGATATCTATATTATAAAAGAGGGATGTTATCAAGAGAAATTGGATAAGAGATATTGGAAAAGAGAAATTGGATAAGAGATATCTATATTATAAAAGAGGGATGTTATCAAGAGAAATTGGATAAGAGATATTGGACAAGAGAAATTGGATAAGAGATATCTATATTATAAGAGAGGGGTGTTATCAAGAGAGATTGGATAAGAGATATCTATATTTTAAAAGAGGGATGTTATCAAGGGAAATTGGATAAGAGATATTGGAAAAGAGAAATTGGATTAGAGATATCTATATTATAAAAGAGGGATGTTATCAAGAGAAATTGGATAAGAGATATTGGACATGAGAAATTGGATAAGAGATATCTATATTATAAAAGAGGGATGTTATCAAGAGAAATTGGATTAGAGATATTGGACAAGATAAATTGGATAAGAGATATCTATATTATAAAAGAGGGATGTTATCAAGAGAAATTGAATAAGAGATATTGGACAATAGAAATTGGATAAGAGTGATGTTATCAAGAGAAATTGGATAAGAGATATCTATATTACAAACGAGAGATGTTATCAAGAGAAACTGGATAAGAGATATTGGACAAGAGAAATTGGATAAGGGATATCTATTATATAAAAGACGGATGTTATCAAGAGAAATTGATAAGAGAATTTGGACATGAGAAATTGGATAAGATAATTTGGATATCTATTATATAAAACAGGGAAATTGAATAAGAGAAAATATAAGAGATGAGATTTTGAGGGATAAAAGAGGAGGTGGGGAATTTTGCACATACAACCCCGATTTTTGTATTTTTGCATATGGACCCTCCACACACACACACCCACACTTTTTATTCTCACCCCTTCCGGCCATTGTTTTTCCAGTTCTATGAAGATTTTGAATCTTATCCTACTAGGACAAAGCTTTGTCTTACGTGACAAGTTTGTCCTTGGTGGTAATGACAATTTTGGGGGGACTTAAATTTTGGGGGAAAACTTAAATTTGAGGGGAAACTTGAAATTTTGTGGGAAAACTTGAAATTTGGAGGAACTTGAAATTTGTGGGGAAGAAAAACTCAGCCATTAAATAAACCGTGCCCAATGGGCACGGGTAATGACTAGTATATATATATAATATAGATCATAAAACTTATATTAACTTGCATGCTGCACTTGTTTCCATTACTTGTAGGTGGGGCATGCGACGGTCTGTGACGACAAGGGAGCGGCGTGCTGGAGGTCGAGGGGATTAGGGGAGCCGATGAACGGGCGGCGGTGAGCGGCAGTCTGCTGCTATCGTTTTTCGCGGATGGGGGTGGTGCCGTGGAGAGGATCGTCGAGGTTGAAGCGATGCAGTTGGGGGTGTGGCGATCTAAGAGGCGATGACGAGGCGTGACTCTGGGCGGCGATCAGGGTGTAAGTTGGCAGCAGGTCGGAGCGTTGCGGCCATCGTGAGGCAGGGGAGGGTGGCTCGGTGTTGAGTTTGCCTGTAAATAGAGGATGGCTCAAGGGAATATAGAGCGTTGGAGAGCTGGGCCACTGGGCGTTGTACTTGGAAGGGTGGTGGAGCTGGGGAGCCACTGGGTTGGAGGCCTGTCGAAGGGAGAAAGTGGGGTCGGAGGCTTGAGGCCAAGTTGAACGGAGCAATTGAGGATGCTTGGGTTGGCGAGCTGCGGGTTGAACGGAGCAATGGGTTGGTGCAGTTCGGATGTCGGAGATGAACTGTGCAGGTTGAGTGTGTGCTGGTTGGAGACGGGGAAATGGCGAGGCAGCAAGGTCCGAAGGAAATGAGGCGAGGTGTTTCGAGGGATTGAAAGTGGACGGGCGCAGGCGTTAGTGCTTTTGGGTTCGGTGAGGACGAGGGCATTGGGGCTGATCGGAGAGAGGTGCGGTGAAGGCGAGGTGGGCCTGTGGTTCAATCGATGGGGAGGAGCGACGGCGGGTTGGCAGTGCGGGGAGGTACGGGGGTGGAGCGAGGCGATAGAGGGCGGACGTCGATGGTGTTCGTCACGGAAGGTGGAAGAGGGAGGTCCGAGCAGCGTCGTGGCTGAGGGCGGTGGGTCACCGGGCTTCCGAACGGAGGAGAAGGAACCTCTGTTTCGAAAAGAGGAAGAGGATGAAAGGAAGGTAGAGGAGAGCAGGGAGTTCTGTGGGCAGATGGTGGGCGGCCGGCAGGGGATTTAGCGTTCATCAGAGGCGGAGAGGGTGGCTGGAGGTTGGATACGGCGGTGAGGGGGTTGCGGTGAAGGGTGCTGTGAGGTGGAGTCCGGCTGATGTTTAAAGGGAAGATGAAGGAGTGAGCTGCTGTTGGTTTGAAGAAAAAGGAAGAGGGAAGTCTTTTGCATGGGTTTGTTCTTGGGGTAGATTCAGAGGATGCCCCGGTTTTAAGAAGGGGAGGCTGGGAGATAAGGGCTTGGTAGATATGTTTCATTGAGGGAGTTTAAAAGAAGGTGATGATGAAAAGAGAACATGGGAAGTATTGACGTGTGGTGATGGGTTTGCAACCGTATGCACGCGGTGAGGTGGGGGTTGTGGGTAGTTTAAGATTTTATAAATATAGATTAGGACAATAACTAAAGTTGATTAAGTTCAGTTTTTAAGAAAAGATAATTAAAAAGAAGGTTTGTTTTAGGATTTAATACGAATGTTTTAAACGTTTAAGTTTTTATTTCAGTAACTTGATTTAGGAAATTAATTTAGTTAAGACCTCTAGGTTTGGATAATCCTATTTTAGATAATACGGATTGGATCAGATAATTTGGGTTTACTAGGATTGGGATTAATTTTAGTCTCGATCTTTAAAATATTAGATTATGATGATCCTTTAGTTAAGGTCAAGATTGGATTTGGTTTAGGGAGATAATCTAACTAAGATATTTGGAGTTAAGATTTGGAGATTGGATAGAATTGGTTTGGTTACGTTTTGTTCGAGATATAAAACACATTAATTAGGATTTGAAATAGATTAGGAAAATCGGTTTGTTTTAAAATCTTGGGTTAAGATTGGACTCAGGAATCGATCTAATCAAGAATTGATTGGGGGGATTGATTTGGTTACAACATAGGGTTTGTTACGATCACGATCTGATTTGGAAGATTGATGTAGCTAAGATTAAGTTAGAAAAACCACTGGTTAGGAAAATCGGATTATTACGGTCTCGTCCCTGCAATCAACGTCAATCGTAAGTTAACGAAGATAATGACACGATCGTTAAATCACGTGCTCTAGTTATGAAAGTAATAATAGTAATACTACTAATAAATATAATCATATCATAAAACATATAATAAATCACTATATTAGTTAAATACGTACGAAATACATGTTTATGAAAACAGGCCGTTACAATCATCAAAACCACATTGGGGAAACCAATATTCAACATGCTCCCCCTTTTTGATGTTAACAAATAATCATAACTATAATAGATAATTGTGCTTGAAATTAAAAATACTTACTCCCCCTGCATTGATGCCAAACATTTTAGTCCAAATAATCACATAAATAATGGATCATCAATGCTAGTTAATGATATGTGTATCACATAAGTTATGTAAATTATTCATCAAAGCATCACATATATAAATACACAAGGCATCAAGCATATGGTGATACACATAGAGAGAGTTGAAGCATGAATACGGAGATCAAGTCAATCTTTTTATTGAAATCAACTTTTAAGAGTAAAGTGAAGTATGAATTTAAAAATTCCCCCGGAATCATACAACAGTTACAAAACAAGTGTAGACATGATATGATTCATGGAGTTATAATAAGTTCACATATGTTTACTTTCTCTCCCCTTTTAGGATTCACTTAAGAGATGAAATTCAACTTTTCAAAATCTCAAAAAAATACTCCAAGCAAGCTCTCAAAGCTCCCCCTATGGTTATATCTCTTCCCATTTGTTATAATCTAAAAAGATGGGAGGAATAGAACAACAACAATTAGTGCAAATATAGAATGCAACTATGTGATGGACAAAATGATACCAAAACACATAAGTGAAGGTGTTCTCATTTAACCATGTGTCTAAGCTTTATATCATCAAAACTCTGGAGAAGAGTATTCAACATTCATATTGGAAGTGCACAAATAAAATAATTAGCAATATAATGGCACAAAGCATACATACACACACACACACACACACACACACACACACACACACACACACACACACACACACACACACACACAAAGGCGGGCCCCACAGAAAGTACAGCACATGTGTGACTTGTACTTCCCAACTTTTTCAGTCTTGGTACCTGATATATTAGATCAGGTGACACCTTTTCTACATTATTCTCTACACATGCGCGCGAAAGGTAAGTGAATATATTCATAAAGAATGTATAGACAATTATACAACATACAAACCACATCTGGGCGGCAGCAAAAGTAACAAGGTTTGGGAGAGGCCAGGAAGCAATCACCAAACACTTGGAACAAAAGAGAGCACGTCCAGAAAACAACCAAGAAATGGTAAAAGAAACCGAGCTCAACCCCCAGTTACTAAGGACGACAGTCACCACGGGATCATCCTCCTCAAGGTTCGAGGACGGGATAGCAGCAGTAATGTCTATGGAGATCCTAGCCAGAAGCGTCGACATGGGATGTTGCTGACCAAGGAAGACACGATTATTCCTTTCATTCCAGACATGTCAGATCACAGCAAAAAGAACAAGCTTGCAGAGACACCCCACGGTAGAATTATTCCCTTTTTCTCCAAACCTGCGCCAAAAGAAGTGGGCGCCAACATGGAGAGATTTAGAGCAGGAGGGAAAACCCAACTTGAGCATACAAGCCGACCAAATATAGTAGCTAAAGTGGCATCTGAAAAAAGAGGTGGCAAGAGGTTTCCAGGTGAGAAGAGCAAAGAACACAAGTGGTCGGAGCCAAAATACCCCTCCGGGACAATTAATGAGTAGTGGGCAGTCTGTCCGTAAGAGCATGAAGCAGAGTGCAGGCATATTTATGAGTATGTCCTAGATACCAAACAAGAGTCTGGAGCCGAAATGAGGCCGAAGGGGGGTGGGTGGCTTCCCAAGATGAGCGAAGAGAGCAACCATCACCAGAAGTCCAAGCTCAGAAATCAACACCATCCCTTAGGGATATCGAGGAGAAGAGGATGGCAAACAAAGACAGAACATCTGGCAACCGCCAACTGCCACCATCCCAATCGCCATCGTCCCAATCGCCACCATCCTAATAGGCAGCAACCCACCTATAAATCTAAGAGGGAGGAGGGGTACATAACTCTGCCAAAGGGCCACAGGGGAGTCAAGGGTCATACCAAAAGGAGGTTGCCTGCCCATCTCCAACACAACGCCTCAAGCAAGAGACCACCGCCCCCACCACAATGAAGGATGAACTTCTAGGAACCTGAGTCCATGGGGCTTGGCCGACAAAGATATAGAGGCACTTGTTTCATAGAGTTCACTCTCATAAAAGTAGCCCAGGTCCAAGGAGAGAACAAAACCCGCCATAAAAGTTTAATGCTCGTCGCCATCCCGACATCACGAAGGCACCTAAGGCCAATCCCTCCCTCAACCTTAGGTCTACACATCTCACTCCATTTCTAGAGATGCACCTTGCACCCTAAATAAAGTCTACACATACGGTCTAGGAGGTTAAGAATAGACGTCGGAATACGAAAGGTCTGAATCCAAAAGGAGACAAAGCCATGGATGATAGTTCACACAAGCTTAATGCACCCATCAATGGAAAGAAGCCAGGAAATCTTCGCCTTGAATTTTTCTAACAAATCAGAATACATCTTAGCTGAAGGGTAGGTGGAGGAAAACGACAAGCCAAGATACCTGACCGGGGCATCGCAACAGGGATACTCAGGAGGGAAGAGAATGCCTCACCATTAACACACCCCTTGCTAAGAATAATTTTGCTCTTACCCTTGTTCACCTCCAAACCAGTAAGCAGACCAAAGCCACAGAGAAGATGATTGAGATTCTCAAAACAGTGGGCATCAGCCTTGGAGAAAACCAGCAGATCGTCAGCAAAAAGGAGGTGGGAGGGGACCCCAGACACACCCCTCCTGGGCGGTCGAATGGCATTGGTAATGCTGGCCATATCCATGAGCACAGTAAAGTGTTCCATAATAGCTACAAAAATGAAGGGTGATATGGGGTCACCTTACCGAATACCACGATTCCCCCTAAAGAAGCCCGCAGGAGAACCATTGACGAGGACAGAGAAGGAAGGCGAAGAGAGGCATTCCTTGATCCAGTGAATGAAGGTGAACAGGAAACCCATCCGGTGCATGAAGTAGTAAACAAACTCCCGGTTGACACTATCAAAGGCCTTCCTTAAATCAAGCTGAATACAATCATGAGCTCCCATAGACATAGAGTATTCACGGATGATCTCGTGGGTAAGGAGGAAGGAGTCAAATATGAGCCTTCCCTTAATGAACACAGACTGGTTCCAAGAGATGAGGTCCGGGATGACAACAGCGAGGCGATGGCTCAGAACCTTAACAATAATCTTGTAAATCACATTACAACAGGAGATGTGTCGATAGTCTGAAAGAGAAGTCGTCGAGGGAGACTTAGGAACCAAGGTCAGGAAAGAATGGTTGATCTGTTGTAGCATCTTTCCAGAAGTGAAGAAGGATCGAAAAGTAGAGAGTACACCCTTTCCCACCACCCCCACAGGTCTTGGAAGAACATTGGGGAGAAACCAGTCGGCCACGGGGTCTTATTAACACACCGAGAACTAACACTTAAAACCCGCCTAGCAATGGCACGAATGCCAAAGGCTAGATGCATCCCAAATGTAACTCCTGGACCGTATCACAAGTGCATGGTGTCAAGTTATAGTATAAAAGATATCGATCCTATAGGGAAGTTGTTATTTTTTGTGATTCAAATCCGCCGTGCAGTTTTTCCTAGGTGACTCGGTCGAGTAGGAGGCTACTCGGTCGAGCAGCAAGCTCCTCGACTAAGCAGCATAAAGAGTCTGACAGATCGAGCAGGCAGAGAGCTTGGGAAGTTTTTCCTCCGACTCGGGTGACTCCTACTCGGTCGAGTAGGAGGCTACTCGGTCGAGCAGCAAGCTCCTCGACCGAGCAGCATGAAGGGTTTGTTTGCCCGAGCAGCCCGAGGGCATTTCGTTTGAAGAGGGACTCTGACACTCAGGCCGAGTAACGAGGCTACTCGACTGAGTTGACTCGACTCCACCTAGGGCATGTCAGCTCGACCGAGCAGATCGAGCTGACAGCCGACTCGGGCCGAGTCGGCACGGGCCTATGCACGAATATGGACGGCTGGATGCATTTTATCTCCATTGTTTTGGATTTCTACATATACCTAACTATTGTTTTAGATTAGGTTAAGCCTCTATTGAGTTTTAGAGAGCCTCTTGCTAGCCCAATGGAGATTGGAGAGAGTTTTAGGGTTTGTGTTCTTGAGAGAAAGGTTTGGTTTTTTCCTTCTCTTCTTCTTCCATTGATTTCTATCTCTTGAGTGGATTCATGATGGCTTGTTCCGTTAACAAGTTATTACTCACGCATGAGGGAACATTTTGTAACCCTAATTGTTTGGATCTCTCTACTAGTGGAATCGTGTCGGATTGGATTGCTGGATGTATGTTGTTTACAACCGAACTAGTGTAAATTCTCTTGTGTCTACGATTGATTTATTTTTTGCTGTGATTTGTTTGCTACTTTCTATTGCAAGGTAATTTGGGAATTTTGTTGGGTCATTGGGATTAAGATTTTTGCTAGCTCTATATTCCTGATCAGTTTAGTAGGGTTGGTTTCCGCATTGATCCCAAGGCATTTTCAATTTTCACCCCAACAAATGGTATCAGAGCTTGTGGTTTTTTATTGCAAAGGAAGTTAGTGGCAAAGGAAAGATGGTGTCTTTGGGAACTTTGAAAATTGAGAAGTTCACCAGCCGGAATGATTTTCGGATTTGGCAGACGAAGGTGGAGAATGTTCTTATGCAGACGGGGTGTTACCAGATCGTATTCGATGTCTCAAATAACGATAAGAAGGTGACTGCATCCGCTAGGGCGGAAATGGAGAGGAAGGCGTATAGCGCGATTCAGTTGTCGTTATCAGATAATGTTCTGAGGGAAGTCCTAGATGAGGCTACACCATCTGATATGTGGAAGAAGCTTGAGGGACTTTATATGAAGAAATCCTTCACGAGTCACCTATATTTGTTTCAGCAGCTGTATACTCTCAAGATGAAGTCTGGTTCAGTGGTGAAGGATCATATGGATGAATTGAACATGATTGTGCTAGAGTTGCGTGGTATGGATGTGAAGATTGAAGATGAGCAGCAAGCGGTTATCTTGTTGTGCTCATTTCCTGAAGAGTATAATCAGTTTGTTCGGTCGATGATTTACAACCGAACTACTATCACTATGGAAGAGGTGAAGGCGGCGCTTCACACGGAGAAACTATGTGGCAAGGTTTAAGGTAGAGATCATGTGAGTAACCGAGAGGAGGCATTGCATGTGAGGGGTCGACAGGAAAGGAGAGGAGGCTTCAGAAAGAATAATGACCGCTCCAAGTCGAGACACTCGCAGGATATGTTTTCGAATATCACATTCTACACTTGCCACAAGAAGGGTCATTATTCGAACCATTGTCCTATCAAGAATATGAATAAAGGAAAGGAAATCGAGAAGGATTCCGATTCGGTGTCTTTAGGGATTGATGGTGAGCAGGTCCATGATGAAGGTAGAGATACCGAGATTGTTGCTGCAGGGATTGTAAGTGATGCCAACTTGCCGTGGCTCATGGATAGTGGATGCTCGTACCACATGACTCCTCATAGGAGTTGGTTCGCGACATACCGTTCCAAGTAAGATGGAGGCTCAATCCTCATGGGGAACAATGCAGTGTGTAGAACTGTGGGTATTGGAACCGTTCGGATAAAGATGCATGACGACATAGTGCGTACACTTGCCGATGTGAGGCATGTCCTAGATTTGTGGAAGAGCCTAATCTCCATAGGCATATTGGACAATGCCGGATGTAAGTCGGTCTTCAAAAAAGACCAACTTCGACTTTCGAAAGGAGCCATGGTTGTGATGAAGGGAAGAAAATGTTGAGTATTGGTGTTTCATACCAATCTTATTTTGATGATGATCACAACATTATGTTGTTGCTAATGACTCTCATGTTTTAGTCTCACAGTTTCATTTCTAGAATATATTTCTTGGAGACTAAACACTTGGTGCAAGGATGGACATCAAGTGGAGAAGGGCCAAAGCTTGGACTCAAGGGGTGCCAAAGCTTGGAGATGATGGAGAGCATCAAGGCTTCAAGATGGAAGACTTAGACTCTAATGAAAGCAATGTAATCCTTGTAATATTTCCTTTATTGTTTTCTCTCTCATTTGATTCTAGGTTAATGTTATGCCTTGATAGATGGTCTACTCATACTTGCATTTACATTTAACCATCTTAGTGAGCCTTAGGATTATCATAGAATCCAACCTAATAGGTTCATCTGGACCAAAGACTCACTTGGAGTCTCTGGCTTTCCATCAGTCGCCTGATGAGGGATTTATAGTCGAATGGGTGATTTCCAGTCGTCTGTCAATCCTTCTACAGTCGACTGATATGCACTGCTCAAGTCAACATTTCCATGGACTCTAATTGAGCTTTACGCATCAGTCGACTGCTGCACAGTTTACAGTCGCCTGTATTTTTACAGTCGCCTGTAGATTGGTCAACAGTCGTCAGAGTAGCGTAAGTGCAATCTCTGCCTCTTTCTGTTTTTCTCCATCTCCTGCAGCAGACGGCTGATGAAGGTTTTACATTCGCCTGACTATTTTACAGTTGACTTTCTTATTGACATCAGTCGCCTGTATGCTTATCTGGAGAAAGAGTGCAGCTCTCTGTTTTATTCCATCCCCTGCAGCAGCCGCCTGCTGATGGTTTTACAGGCGCCTGTCCTGTTTTCAGTCGACTGTATCGATTTCGTCAATCGACTGTCCTGGCTCATATTATAGCTGTTGGATATTTTCTAGCCGTTGATCAGTTGACTGTCTTTTGATCATCAGTCGACTGTTGCTGTCGTTTTCGCCCAGTTTCTAGCCGTTGCTGTCTTGTGCCTTTGGCTGTTTTCTTGGGGTTTGAGGGTCGTTTTGTGGTTTCTATATATATGGGTGTGCTGAGTTCATTAGAACTTCTTGATGCTATTGAAAATCATAAGAGTTTTATAAGCCACTCTCAAACTCTCTCATTTCCCTCTTTGAGCTCTCATTCCTCTTCATGCATTGAAGTTCAGCTCAAGGGAAATCATCCAAGTGCTTTCAAGCCAATCTCAACACTTGGAGATCCTCTTCCATGCCTCGCATTCATCTATGAGTAAGCATCTCAAGGCATAGGTAAGAGTATTTATTTTACTTGGTGATTCTTGTAACACTAATTCTCTTTGTGGGAATTAGTCTTTCTCTCTTTGTGGGAGTTTCTCTCTTTGTGGGATTAGGATATTCTCTTTGTGGGAATAACTCTCTTGGTGGGAGTTTATTGTCCTAGTGTAGGGCTAACCCTAATTCTCTGAGTGGGAGTTAGTGATTCTCTTGGTGGGAGTCTTGACCCTCGTGTAGGGTTGGTTGGGTCCTTGTGTAGGGCAAAATCCTCCTGGTGGGGTATCTCCTTGTGAGATTTGTATTCACTTTTCTTTGTGGAATTATAGTGAATATTGGTGTGGCTGTACGTACCCAAGTTTGGGGAACCAGGGTAAAATCTTGTGTTTGCGTTTGGTTTGATTGTGTCAATTATTTCCTCTTGCATTTATTATTCCGCATTTGCAAGTTTAATTTTAATTGGACAATTTTATTTCCATTACACTATTCACCCCCCTCTAATGTGTGTTGTTAGTATTGCAAGGGTAAGGCGATCCTTACAGAAAAGTGGAAAACTTATATGCCCTTTAAGGTACCACCGTTGAAGGTGAAGCAGACGTAAGCACTACGAGCACAGTTTCCAAAGATTCAGCCAAGTTATGGCTTATCGTTTGGGTCATCCATGTGACAAAACGCTTGATGTACTACGAAGAAGAAAACTAATTGAAGCCTCGAATGAGAGTGTAGAATTCTGTGAAACCTGTGTGTACGGTAAGAAGACTGATTCATGGTAAATATTACATATTTAGCCCCCCATTTAGCCCCATTTTGTGCATATAAGGTACTTATTTGGTCTCTAATACAATCGTATTTTGAATATCGTTATTTAATTAGAGCAAACCCCTATTTTATGCACAAAACAGCAACATACTGATTGATTCTGCACTTTTTGTATTTTTCATACAAAGATCTCGATCTCATGATTCCAACGACTATTTATTTATATTGTTCTGAGATTTGTGCTAATTACTATGAATTTTTGAATGCAGAATACCATTTAAATGAAGAAATACGCAAGAAATACGTTCGAAATACGAGAATACGGCAGCTTGTACGCGTATCAGTCAAATAAGCAGGCCACATGGCATATTCTATGCCGTCCGATCTCAATCCTACAGCGAGCGAAGCGCATCACTTTATGGACGACGTGGCTTCTTCGTAGCCTTTCGATCCCGATCCAACGAACGAAGTTTGCCCCGATGATACGAAGAGAAGTAGAAGATTTACATATGCCGCAGGGACGCGTGGCGAGATATCACCCATTCGTCGATAGATCCAATGGATCTGCTTCGACTCGAAATCGAACAGTGACTGACATAATCCGCAGGGCGACGTGGCATGATCGCAGCCGTTCACTGCTCGATCGAACGGCTGAGGAGCGAAGGAAGGATTTATTCGAAGAGCGGAGACGTGGCCCAGTGAGAGCGGTCGAATGCTGATACGACGGACGAAAACGACCCCAATGCAAGCGTAGAGCGGGAACTCGGAAGGCCACACGGCAGTATGTCGCTTGATCCCGCATTTGAACGAGCGGTCATGATCGACTCCGAGCTGGGTTTAGAGAGCAGAGTAGATGCGGGCACGAGCGAGCAAGGATCCGATCTGTGTAGACACGTGGCACTCCCCAGTCCCATCCCGTGTCAATCTAATGGCCAGGATATGCGCCGACAGTAGGGTTTCGGGTTTAAGTGATTTTAGAATGGGTTTGAGCGAAAATTTAGGATTCGAAACCGACATTAAATCCCTATAAATACCCTAGTATTCCAGAGGGTATTTACATCAGTTTTGAGCGTATTTTGAGCATATTGGAGGGGCTACAGAGCGTCTTTTCGTGAGATTTTTTAGGGCTTTAGAAACAGAGAACAGAGGCTCTTGCAGAAGAAATTCAGAGGCTTTTTGAGGAGTTTTGGTGATAGAAATCTCAACTTTTACCTTGTATTTCACGTATTTAGCAGGTATTTTAACCTTTTGATCATGTATTTGCTAATGAAATTGAGTTATGGTGTTTTAATGTAGTTATAGTGTTTTAATCTATGGTTTCTACGTCTTTTTGCCCTATTTCACATGTTATATCACGTATTTTGCTAGATTCTTCACTTATTATTCATGTATTCTCTTTGTTGGTGCACTTGGATCGAATCTAATCTTTGCAGACTTATCCATGGCGTGATCCATGCGGACATAGCCGTGACCTTTGCGGGCACATGAATTTAAATTCTTTAAGAAGCTAGTAATTTACGTGATTATTTACGGCATTTTAAATGTTCTTGTATCGTTATATTTTTCGACGTTCTCATACTCTTACAGGGTGAAACGTTGAGTTATAGAAAAGACGTCGATAACCATTGATTACACCTACCCTAATGAAATCACAACCGACACATGCTCCTCTCATTGGTTTCCTATATCGACTCTCCGTACACACTTTAGTATTACTCTTTCGTTTACTTAAAAACCACTATCACGATTATCTCACCTTTGAAAGGTGGTAGTTTTTTTATCGTTTTATTAATCTTCAGAAACTGATTCTTTTGGTTTACAGGTCGACTGTCCTGTGGATTCGATACCAGACTCTCCAGGTTTACTACTTGATCGATCTCCTACACTTGGAAGTATCGCTCACATCTTTTGAGACGAGTCAAGTTTTTGGCGCCGTTGCTGAGGACAGTGGTATTTGTGATCTATACTTTCAGTTTCTCTTGAGGAATATTCGGTGAGATCTTTCCATCTTTTAGTTTATGATCTTTATTTTCCTTCTATTACATAAAAACACATAAAAATATAAAAACATAAAAAACAAAAAACATCTTTTTCTGCTAGTTTATGTGGCATAGGTCTCCTACTTCACATAGATTAGTACGAACAGAAAACATGGCTAATATTAATGATGAAACACATATCACACCACCTGCATAAGAAAGACCTTTATTTGAAATTTATATGCCATCTAGAGTGGTGTCTGATTCATGCATAGTTCTACCTACGGATGCTCATACTTTCAATCTGAAACCAGGTGTAATTCAACTCTTACCATCTTACCATTGCATTGAAAACGATAATCCTTATTTACATGTCATAAATTTTGAAGAAGTATGCTCAACACAGTTGGATGGAAAATTAGTTCTGGTTCTGTTTATCTTAAATTATTTCCATTCTCTCTGAAAGATAAAGCAAAACATTGGTTTAATTCTTTGCCACCTAGATCTATCTCTACTTGGTTACAATTGCAAACTGAGTTTCTAAAAAAATCATTTTTGCAGAGGACCCATGCCTTGAAGCGACAGATCATGTCCTTTTCACAGAAGGAGAGGGAGTCGTACGACCAAGCATGGGAGAGATTCAAGGACCTTCTGATCACTTGCCCACACCATGGATACGATAAAGGCCGTGCTATTGGATTCTTTTATGACAGCCTGCAGCCGCAAACTAGGTAATACATGGAGATGATGTGCAACAACGAGTTTTTTAGAAAACTCCTACGGAGACATGGGATTACATGGAGACTATAGCAGAGCATGCGAGGAGATGAAAGTTTACTTCAGAGTTTGACATATCAGAACCACTTCTACCATCTAAAGGAGGCATGTACTCATTGAAGCCAGACGATGCAATAAGAGCACATGTGGATGCATTGCTGACGCAGAGGCTACAAGGCTTAGACTTGAGAGCAGCAAAAGCAGTCGAAGCTGGACCGTTTTGTGCCATTTGTGAGCAGCCCACTCATGACACGTCTGTTTGCCCTGTGATCCCTGCTATGAAAGAGACCATAAGGAACCCACAAACTAAAGTGAATTGGGTGTCCAATCAAGGGATAAATCCGAACACTTTCAACTCTTCTTGGACGAATCACCCAAATTTGAGATTGGGACCACAGCAGCCGGTGCAACAGACGACCACTCCTTACCAGCATCCAAATCATGCGAGCAATCAAGGGAAGAAGGAGCAGAGCGCTGATATCACTACCGTACTTCAACAAATGTTGCAGATGCAGAATCAACAACAAAAGAAGCTTCAACAACAATTTCAGCAACAATTTTAGCAGCTTAACGAAATTTTTTCTAAAATTGCTGCATTTTTAGAAAAAGGTACTTTACCAGCTCAATCTGTTGCAAATCCTAACATAAATCCATCTTCTTTTTCAGGTGACAACGTGAAACCTTGCAAGGCGGTGACTACTCTGCGTAGCGGAAGAAAGATAGAAAAATCAGAACCACCTATGCATGACCAAATAGCTGAGGAGAAAGAGGATGAGCATGTACCACTAAAGCTGCAAGAGGAGGAGAAAAGCTTAGAAAATGAGGAGGTCAAAGAAAAAGAGCATGAATCATATACACCTCCAGCTCCATTTCCACAAGGGCTAGCACCACCTTCAAAAGATAAGTATCAGGCAGAAATTAGTGATATCTTTAAACAGGTAAAAATTAATATTCTCTTGCTTGATGCGATAAACCAAGTGCCTGCTTATGCTAAAATTTTAAAGGATCTATGCACTGTGAAACAGACGCTTAACGTGAAAAAGAAAGCTTTTCTCACGCAACAGGTAAATGCCATAGTTCAACATAACACTCCACCTAAATATAAAGATCCAGGTTCTCCTACTATTCCATGCATTATAGGAACAAAGAGCTTTGGAAATGCTTTTCTTGATTCAGGTTCTAGTGTGAATATTTTGCCTTACTCTGTTTTCTTGAACCTAGGTTTGGGAGAGCTAAAACCAACACCAGTGGTGCTATAATTAGCAGACAGATCGATGAAAGTTCCAAGAGGTTGCGTGGAGGATGTTTTGGTTCAGGTGGACAAGTTTTACGACCCCGTGGATTTCATCGTCCTAGACATACATGGACCACCTTCTGGTAACATCACTCCTCTCATTTTGGGACGACCATTCTTAGTTACATGCAACGCTATAATCAATTGTAGGGATGGACAGTTGAAGATAACGTTTGGTAACATGAAGCTTGAATTAAATATCTTTAAATCATGTAAGTTGCCAATTTGAAAGTGTTGAAGAGGTATGCTTTATTGAAAATTTGATCGAAGACTACTTTGAGGCTGAGTATGAATGTGAATCTAATTATATTGATTATAATTTTGATGATATTAACGAGTCTTATTTTGTGCAGGGCACTCATGAAAAATCAAGGGAAGCATGTGCACCGAGATTTGAACCATTGCCAGCTGGAGTGCCACCACAACTACCCTTTGACGTATGCATCTAAAGCTTGAGCTGAAGCCATTGCCGAACTACTTGAAGTATGCTTTCCTTGGAAAAACGAGACTTTTCCAATGGTAATATCCTCCAAACTTACACTTGAACAGGAACATTCATTGCTCGGTGTACTTAGGGAACATAAAGGGGCCATTGGATGATCTATTGTAGACATCAAAGGTATACATCCCTTAACTTGTAAACATCATATTTATCTTGAGGATGATTCAAAACCTACGCATGAAATGCAACGTCGATTGAACCCGTCGTTAAAAGAAGTGGTAAAAGATGAGGTTCTTAAATTACTTGATGCTGGAATTATTTATCCAATCTCTGATAGCAAGTGGGTTAGTTCAACTTAAGTTGTACCTAAGAAATCTGGTTTAACTCATACCTATGCAGACCACCAATGGATGGAGAATGTGTATTGATTATAGGAAGCTTAATTCAAAAACAAGAAAAGACCACTTTCCTTTGCCTTTCCTGGATCAAATTTTAGAGAGAGTGGCTAGTAATGAATATTATTGTTTTCTAGATGGCTACTCAGGTTATTATCAGATAGAGATTGCTTTAGAGGACCAAGATAAAACCACTTACACTTGCCCCTTTGGAACTTTCGCATTTAGGAGGATACCATTTGGTCTATGCAATGCACCTGCTATTTTCAACGTTGTATGTTAAGCATATTCAGTGATATGGTTGAAAAGATAGTAGAAGTATTTATGGATGATTTTTTTGTATATGACACCTCTTTTGAAAATTATTTATCTAACTTGGCCCTTGTTTTGTGCAGGTGTAAAGAGAAGAACTTGCTACTCATTGGAAAAGTGCCACTTCATGACTACAGAAGGTTTGGTACTTGGTCACTTAGTTTCTAAAGCAGGTATTCAAGTGGATAGGGCGAAAGTTGAAGTAATAGAGAAGTTGCCAATGCCAAAAAGCGTCAGAGATATTCGTTCCTTCTTGGGTCATGCCGGATTTTATAGACACTTCATAAAGGATTTCAGCGCTATCTCTCGACCTCTTTGCAATTTATTGACTTCAAATACTGAATTTATTTGGACACAAGAGTGTCAAAATTCTTTTGAAAAAATGAAATCCTTACTTGTCTCATCACCTATTTCACAGGTTCCAGATTGGACTCTTCCTTTCGAGATTATGTGCGACACAAGTGATTACGCAGTGGGGGCAGTTCTTGGGCAAACAAAAGAAAAAGTTCTTTATGTGATTTACTACGCAAGTAAGACCATGAGCGATGCTCAAAGAAATTACACGACAAAGGAAAAGGAATTACTTGCGGTGGTATTTGCGTTGGACAAGTTTAGGAGCTATATTTTGGGATTGCCTATCGTCGTCTAAACGGATCACTCTGCACTCAAATATTTATTATCTAAAAAGGATGCAAAGCCTAGACTTATACGATGGATTCTTCTTTTGTAGGAGTTCAATATCGTGATACGAGAAAAGCAAGGAAGTGGAGAATCATGTTGCAGATCACCTCTCTAGATTGACGGTAGGCACAGAGTCATCAGATACATCGTTGCGAGATTCCTTCCCCGATGAGCAACTGTTCGTCGTCTTTACTCTACCATGGTATGTAGACATAGTAAATTATTTGGTAACAGGTAGAACTCCATCACATTGGTCCTCTCTTGATTTTAAACGTTTTGAACATGATGTAAAATCTTTCTACTTTGACGCTCCTTATCTCTTTAAATATTGTGGAGACCAAATTGTTAGACGATGTATACCCGATCATGAGATTAGTAGTGTTTTACAATTTTGCCATGATGGGATATGTGGAGGACATTTTTCTGATCACAAAATTGTTGCAAAAATTTACCAAGTGGATTCTTTTGGCCCACCATGTTTAAAGATGCATATGCTTATTGTAAATCATGTGTGCGTTGTCAACAGTTGGGGGAAATCACAAAAAGAAATATGTTACCATTAAATCACATGCTAGAGATAGAAATATTTGATTGTTGGGGGATTGATTTTATGGGACCTTCCCACCTTCGTTTGGTTATGTTTTTATACTCGTTGCAATTGATTATGTCTCTAAATGGGTGAACGCTATTCCTTGCTGGTCTACTGAAGCATCCATCGTGCTAAAGTTCTTGAAAGAAAATATTTTTGCGCAGTCTAGAGTGCCAAAGGACATTATTAGTGATGGAGGTTTGCACTTTTGCAATAGGCTCTTCGCAAATTTAATGAAAAAGTTTGGGGTGATGCATAAAGTTTCAACTCCATACCATCCCCAAACAAATGGACAAGCTGAACTTGCAAACAGAGAGATCAAGAATATCCTTCAGAAAACGGTGAATCCCACACGTAAATATTGGAGTCTTCGCTTGCCTGAAGCTTTATGGGCCTACAGGACGACATAAAGACTATTCTAGGGATATCTCCTTACCGTTTAATTTATGGAAAAAATTGTCATCTTCCTGTTGAATTAGAACATAAATCTTATTGGGCTATTAAATCATTAAATTTGCTTGATGACTCATTGAATGATTCTCGTAAATTGCAGATATTGGAGCTTGAAGAGCTACGGAGGGAAGCGTATGAAAATGCAAAATTGGCGAAGGAACGAATGAAAGCTATGCATGACAAAATGATCCTAAGGAAGGAGTTCAAACAAGGTGACAAAGTTTTGGTGTACAACTCACGGCTACACTTATTTCCAGGAAAGCTACGCTACAAGTGGTCGGGACCTTATTATGTCAAACAAGTATTCCCCCATGGAGCGGTGGTTTTGGTGAATGAGAAAGACCGCAACGAGTTTAAAGTTAATGGACAACGATTGAAACACTTTCAAGAACTTTGGACCAAGGAGGACACTGTTGGATCTGGATCCTAGCCTAGAGGGGGGTGAATAGGCTAATAAAAATTATTCGTGCAACCCACGAATAAGCACACGTAGTTATAGCAGCAAAAGGGTAAATAAAAAGTAGACACAGAGTACACATCAGATTTACCCTGGTTCGGTCGTCCCAACGACCTACTCCAGCCCCCAAAGCAGAACTAGTATTGAATAGCGCAATAGGTACAAAACCACAAGTTAGAGCACGCTCAGAGCACCCTCTACGTCTCTACACTCGCCAGGCTCTCAGTACCCCACACACAACATTTTCTCTTACTATCAATCCTAGTAATGCTTTCTACCAGTTAGTCCCAAACTAGCTAGGTCCCACTTGTCTAGTCCCAACTAGACAAGTCCCAAAATAGTCACAGAAAAATAGGTAAAGTTTCCCCTAACAGAGATCGTTACACGAATAACACATATATAAAGTATAGAGTTTAGGGATGCTCAGATCGTGTCTGTGTAGTCGTCTCTGCCAATAAGCACAGGTCAGATCTGTATCTGACTAGATGTCGATGCCACGTCGTCGCAACTCAAGTTGCGGCCCTCGTTCCTCTCTTGGACAGCTTGCGGCTTATTCTCTATTTTTCTTGGAGATTTGCATCAGTAAAAATCTTGGCTTTGCTAAGTTGCTGAGTGCGACTTTATCATTGTAAGGGTCGACTTTGCTTGGCACTAGGGATTGGCCTTGTTCTATACTTTTGCTTAGCCTCCCACTTTATTTCTGTCTTTCGTTTGCCCCAACGATTGAGTGGTTCAAGCCTGCAACATTAAAGTAAGTAAGGATTAATAAAATAGTTAATACCTCACACTTGTACAGCCTTCTTTAATGGTCATCCAAATGCTTGTTGTTTGGCAAAATTTCGGCCCACTCTGCTTAGGGAATATTGCAATGGAAAAATTAGTGTGGCTGCTGATTGACGTTGCTCCTTGATCCTTCCTTTTTGAATTCGGCTTTTGTGCGTGTCCTCATAATTTTTGTGCTCTTGAAAAATATCAGAGGGATGAGCCAGTCAAAAATTTCGGCGGCTAAGATATCCTTTTGCTTTTGCCTGCACAACAAGTATAACCAAGAGTTATTTAAATAATAATCAAAACGGGCACAGGTTGCTACAAACAAGAGGATGATGGGTTTTTTATTAAAAAAAACTTCCCTTTCTTATTGATTGGCCGGCCTTGGAGTCTTTTGCAGTTTACGGTTTACTATGTTGCAATGGTCACCAATTATTCGGCCTGGGCAAAATTAATTTGCTCTTGGAGATATAATGATTCGGCTCCTCACAAACAATTGAACTCTTTCTTTCACTTCTCTTAACAATCCATGGCCTTGTATTTTTACGTACCAAACTCTCTCTCCCTGTTGATTTATGCACACAGCCGCAGGTCTCTTTTGCCTTTGATGATCTCTCAAATTTTATGTCCCCTTGTTTTTCCTGAGTGCTTGAGCCTGCACAACAAAATAATAAGTAAAAATTAATAATACAAGCTTCACCTTTTGTGTTGTTTTTTTGTGGCCTGACGGTAGACGTGCGGCAATTAGAGAATTAGGGTTTGTGTTGATCCTCTAATGTCGGCTGCCCCTAAAATATTTTTTGTTTAAGCCATGCTTTTGAGGGTTCTCTCAAAGGGGTTTATATTGGGATGAGTAGAAATCTTTGTGGCCCAAAGGAAATACCTAGAAATAAGGGATGGGGATTTGAATTGATATTGGATTGGGGACTTGAATTTGAATGGGATAATGATAGCCATATGATTTGATTTGCAATACAAATTGGATATGGAAAAATCTATTGCAAATCTTGCTAATTGATTTGACCAAATCACAAATAGATTCCATCTCCCTCCATATTGACCAAGTCAAATCGTTTTGTGTATAGCACTTTGCCCTAGTCCATTAGCTGTGTGGATAACAAATTCTCCAACGCTCAGATTAATAGCTTTGCCATTCCTGAAACACACTAAGCACACACGTCAGATATAACGACACGTTTGTCATCATCAAACCAAGATCCTAGATCGTTGCTTCCAACAATCTCCCCCTTTTGGTGATGACAAACCCATAAAAGATTTGAGCTATAAGTATGGGTGTGCGAAGTGTGTTGAAGGTGTAATGCAATATGAATCGTGGAATGAGACAATGTATGGATGAGTCCAATGTATGGATGAGTCATTCAAGCTTTACAACGCATGCACAACAAATAGGAAGTATAAAAGCAGGGCCCCCCTTCTCTCAAGCTCCCCCTTCAACATATATTACCGACATCAAGTCAAATCTTTTTTTTCTCCCCCTTTGTAATCACCAAAAGTGGATTAATGAAGTCACAAAAATATTCCATGCAAAAATAAACCATTATTAAATGTAGCGTGCAATTTGCATGAGTTTTCCACAGAATAGACAATTCAAGCTCATAGAATTTCATAACATGACTTCCCACCTTTGTGTAAGTGTAGTGATATAGACAATATAGTACACGAGGAGATTCAATTTCAGAAAAAATCAACCAAATCAATCCACATTTTCCAATTTTTCATGAATATCACTAGGATTGATTTTTCTCACCTCATCAAAGATGAGGTCAAGTTACCGAACCCCAAAACATGGCCTAAAAGGACTTTTAAATGTGGGGTGGCATTGCTTGACGAGTTATATACACCAACGCTAATGATTACCCATGTAGCATAAGTTGGATACTCGTGGGTTGTGTATTAGCCATGAAGTGTATCCATTTTTCATACGGAGCAATTTTCATTTGTTTTTCATTTGAAATTATTTTGTGCTCAATTTTTATTCATGGCTAAACACTTCATATTCCTTAGAAAATTCAGAAATTAATCATTCCTACATTCACTTTCCATTATTCTTCAAAAGAATCTCCAAAAGCACTAAAAAGTCAAATATCGTGAAAGTGCAAATGTAGGTGTAGAAGTCAAGTTCGAAATTTATGAGACATGTCATGGCTATTAAAAAGATAACAACATGTTCATGTAGCCACACCAATAATGAATTAACTTCTACAAGGGATAGATTTAATCATTCATACAATACCACTTAGGATAAAACATAAAGGGTATTCTTTTAAGCTCATTTTTTTTATTTTTGGTTTTTTTTTTCAATTTTTTTTGTTTTTTCAGAAATAAAAACATTAAAAATAATGCAAGCAAGCACACAAAACATAAAAAAAACAAGCACATAAAAACAATCTATGAAGGTATGCAATGAAATGCAAAGAGGGATAAAAATTATACCTTCTCGTCGCTATTTGACGAAGGAGCTAAAAGAATGAGACATTGAAAAATTTGCTCCTCGCCAAATCTCCACCTTACCTACATGAAAGGTGTTAAGTGTGACCTTGGAATCCAACCAGGCCCACTAGTGTTAGCCATTATTGTTTTAGGAACCCACACTTGTTTAAACTTGATATTTGTGTTCCTAAATTTACAATAATATGAAGTGTGGCCTACACTATCACAAGTAAAGCACTTTGCATATTTGTTCTTAGCAATAGAGGGTACATTGTGGAATTTCTTGAATTTTTGCTTTTCAACGTTTTTCAGACCAAAACCAAGTCCTCTTCTATTATTGCCATATAATTGATTTTCTAAAATAATGTCCAACGATTGTTTTCCCATAGAGAATTTCTTAATGGCTACTTCAAGATGAGAGACTTTGGTTTTTAATTGTTTATTTTCTTCCACAAGCATCGTGCATTTACTAATAAAAGCTCTCTTGTTTTCCTCTTCCTTCTTTTCAAATTCAACCATTTTTCTTTTAAAGTCATTATCTAACATGCAGAATTTATCATTAAGCTCTCTAATCACATAGTCTTTTTCAGTTTCGAGCTTAATCAAATCAAGTTTAAGCATGCTAATTTGGTTTAATAATGAGGGACAAGAAATACAAGGAGCAGTTTCATCAAAGCTAGCTTTTTCCTTCTTCATGATTTCAATAGTAGACTTACATGCATTAAGTTCAATTTTAAGCTTTTCATTCTCTTTAAACACCTTATCATCTCTAACTTGCATGTCATAGTTCTGATTTTGGAGACATTCAATAGTGAACTCATGATCTACTATTTGATTTTGCATTTCTTCACAAATTTTAAGAAGTTCAGCTTTGCTACCTGAGGGTGTCTCATCTTGGATCCCCATCAAAGCCATGCAAGAATGGGCTTCATTTTCCTCCTCGCTTTCAGCTTCACTATCCATATCCCATGTTAATACCTTCGCTTTCCTTTTCCTTTAGCGAGCTGAGCAGTTTCATTTGGGAAATCCTTCATCAGATGTCCTCTTCCCTTGCATTTAAAACATTGCATTCTATCAGTAGATTTCTGATCATTAAATTGCTTGGAAGAATTATTAAAGTTAGAACGATTAAACCTGGGTGCCATTTCGTTTCTCCCATGCTTGGTATTGATGAACTTTCTGAAGTTTCTCACCATTAGCGCTATGGCGTCATCATCATCTTCACTTTCGTCAGCTTTCAGAGCAAGGGGCTTTATGGCTTTCTCTTTGTCCTCAGGTTTCTCTCTTGCTTCAACATTTTGCAGTTCCAACTCATGGGACATCAAATTACCAATTAGGTCCTCCACCTTCAATTGAGACAATACCTTTCTTCCTGGATGGCGGTGACCTTAGGTCTGAAAGATCTTGGCAATGCTATTAGGATCTTCCTCACTTGATCGAGGCTATCATATGGCTTTCCAAGCGAGCTAGACTTGTAGACTATGTCGGTGATCCTCGCTTACATCTATGATATGCTCTCTGATGGTAGCATGCGAAATCCCTCGAACTCTGGACTCAGAAGAGACAGTCTAGACTCCTTTACCTGTGACGTTCCCTCGTGCGTCACCTCCAAAGTATGCCATATTTCCTGCGCAGTTAAACAATGTGAGATTCTATTATATTCAGATTTATCAAGTGCACAAACGAGAGCATTCATAGCTTTAGCATTTAAAGAATAATATTTCCAATCATCATCATCCCATTTGTCATTTGGTTTTTCAATCTCAACATTTTCTACTTTAATAACAGGCAGTTTATATCCTTTTTCAATTATTTGCCAAGCTTTATAATCAACAGAAATAAGGTAGATTTTCATTCGATTTTTCCAATGAGCATAATCACCTTCATTAAATCTAGGGGGATGGGAAACAGACTGACCCTCAGCAAAACCACTATCCATATGGTTATTCATGGTCAAACCTAGGCTAGATCCTAAAACCTGCTCTGATACCACTTGTTGGATCTGGACCTAGCCTAGAAGGGGGTGAATAGGCTAATAAAAATTATTCGTGCAATCCACGAATAAGCACACGTAGTTATAGCAGCAAAAGGGTAAATAAAAAGTAGACACAGAGTACACATCAGATTTACCCTGGTTCGGTCGTCCCAACGACCTACTCCAGCCCCCAAAGCAGAACTAGTATTGAATAGCGCAATAGGTACAAAACCATAAGTTAGAGCACGCTCAGAGCACCCTCTACGTCTCTACACTCGCCAGGCTCTCAGTACCCCACACACAGTGTTTTCTCTCACTATCAATCCTAGTAATGCTTTCTACCAGCTAGTCCCAAACTAGCTGGGTCCCACTTGTCTAGTCCCAACTAGACAAGTCCCAAAATAGTCACAGAAAAATAGGTAAAGTTTCCCCTAACAGAGATCGCTACACGAATAACACAGATATAAAGTATAGAGTTTAGGGATGCTCAGATCGTGTCTGTGAAGTCATCTCTGCCAATAAGCACAGGTCAGATCTGTATCTGACTAGATGTCGACGCCATGTTATCGCAACTCAAGTTGCGGCCCTCGTTCCTCTCTTGGACAGCTTGCGGCTTGTTCTCTCTTTTGCTTGGAGATTTGCATCAGTAAAAATCTTGGCTTTGCTAAGTTGCTGAGTGCGGCTTTATCATTGTAAGGGTCGACTTTGCTTGGCTCTAGGGATTGGCCTTGTTCTATACTTTTACTTAGCCTCCCACTTTATTTCTGTCTTTCGTTTGCCCCCACGATTGAGTGGTTCAAGCCTGCAACATTAAAGTAAGTAAGGATTAATAAAATAGTTAATACCTCACACTTGTACAGCCTTCTTTAATGGTCATCCAAATGCTTGTTGTTTGGCAAAATTTCGGCCCTCTCTGCTTAGGGAATATTGCAATGGAAAAATTAGTGCGGCTGCTGATTGACGTTGCTCCTTGATCCTTCCTTTTTGAATTCGGCTTTTGTGCGTGTCCTCATAATTTTTGTGCTCTTGAAAAATATCAGAGGGATGAGCCAGTCAAAAATTTCGGCGGCTAAGATATCCTTTTGCTTTTGCCTGCACAACAAGTATAACCAAGAGTTATTTAAATAATAATCAAAACGGGCACAGGTTGCTACAAACAAGAGGATGATGGGTTTTTTATTAAAAAAAACTTCCCTTTCTTATTGATTGGCCGGCCTTGGAGTCTTTGCAGTTTACGGTTTACTATGTTGCAATGGTCACCAATTATTCGGCCTGGGCAAAATTAATTTGCTCTTGGAGATATAATGATTCGGCTCCTCACAAACAATTGAACTCTTTCTTTCACTTCTCTTAACAATCCATGGCCTTGTATTTTTACGTACCAAACTCTCTCTCCCTGTTGATTTATGCACACAGCCGCAGGTCTCTTTTGCCTTTGATGATCTCTCAAATTTTATGTCCCCTTGTTTTTCCTGAGTGCTTGAGCCTGCACAACAAAATAATAAGTAAAAATTAATAATACAAGCTTCACCTTTTGTGTTGTTTTTTTTGTGGCCTGACGGTGGACGTGCGGCAATTAGAGAATTAGGGTTTGTATTGATCCTCTAATGTCGGCTGCCCCTAAAATATTTTTTGTTTAAGCCACGCTTTTGAGGGTTCTCTCAAAGGGGTTTATATAGGGATGAGTAGAAATCTTTGTGGCCCAAAGGAAATACCTAGAAATAAGGGATGGGGATTTGAATTGATATTGGATTGGGGACTTGAATTTGAATGGGATAATGATAGCCATTGGATTTGATTTGCAATACAAATTGGATATGGAAAAATCTATTGCAAATCTTGCTAATTGATTTGACCAAATCACAAATAGATTCCATCTCCCTCCATACTGACCAAGTCAAATCGTTTTGTGTATAGCACTTTGCCCTAGTCCATTAGCTATGTGGATAGAAAATTCTCCAACGCTCAGATTAATAGCTTTGCCATTCCTGAAACACACTAAGCACACACGTCAGATATAACGACACGTTTGTCATCATCAAACCAAGATCCTAGATCGTTGCTTCCAACAGACACGACCATGGAGCTTACGGACCCACCTTTGGGTGGCACTTAAACATGTGTGTTCTTTCCTTACTCAGTAGTAGTAGATTTTCTTTTCTTTATTTTACACTTATTTTAGTAATTTTGCCTATAGTATACTCTTTTCAACATTGAGGACAATGTTTGTCTTTAAGTTGGAGGGAGTGTATTAGACTTTTTGTTAGGATTTTTATTATCTTAGCTTTTCTTGAGAGAGAGAGAGAGAGAGAGAGAGAGGAATAAATCACCATCACTCATTATTTAACCATCATTTAAGCCCTCTTAAAGTGTCACTTTATCGGATGTTTATGCATTAATGGCATTCTCAAAATTGTCTATGGCTTGAAATCATTGTTTTTCTCTTCATGGAATTAACCATTAATATTCCCCTTATGAAAAGTTTGAAATCTCATGACTAATATCTCGAAATGATTTGAATTAATTCCATGCAAGTCGTTGTGATGCATAAGTTTAAAGTGGACACGATTGATATGAATAATTTTCTTTTTGAAGAGGAATGTGGCTATAAATATGTGGTGAAATGTGAGTCTAATGAATGGGTGTAAGTTGCTAAGAAAAAAAAGAGACAACAAAAAATGAGAAAAAGAATAAAGTGCATCGTTCCCCTGAGTTCATTTAGTAGCTGGGTCTTCGTGCCTCAGGAAGCATTGGAGATTCGCGTTGAAAGATGAATATACGGGGAGTGCACTCAAAAAAGAGATAATAAAAAATTTGATAATTCGAGTCATTAAGTTCGAGGGGCTTCTTTAAGCCTAATGCCCGAAGGTTGTCTGTCCTAGGAGTCATTAACTGAAAGCTCATTACATAGATCATTCTAAGGTACTTATTTGGTCTCCAATACAATCGTATTTTGAATATCGTTATTTAATTAGAGAAAACCCCTATTTTATGCACAAAACAACAACATACTGATTGATTCTGCACTTTTTGTATTTTTCATATGAAGATCTCGATCTCATGATTCCAACGACTATTTATTTATGTTTTTCTGAGATCTGTGCTAATTACTATGAATTTTTGAATGGAGAATACCATTTAAATGAAGAAATACGCAAGAAATACGGTCGAAGTACGAGAATACGGCAGCTCGTATGCGTATCAGTCAAATAAGTGGGCCACGTGGCATATTCTGTGTCGTCCGATCTCAATCCTACGGCGAGTGAAATGCAGCACTTTACGGACGACGTGGCTTCTTGGTAGCATTTCGACCCCGATCCAACGAACGAAGTTTGCCCCAATGATACGAAGAGAAGACGGAGATTTAAATATGCTGTAGGTATGCATGGCGAGATCTCACCCATTCGTCGATAGATCCAACGGCTCTGCTTCGACTCGAAATCAAAAAGCGACTGACATAATCTGCAGAGCGATGTGGCGTGATGGCAGCCGTTCACTACTCGATCGAACAGCTGAGGAGTGAAGGTGGGAGTTATTCGGAGAGCGGGAGATGTGGCCCAGCGAGAGCGGTCGGATGCTGATTCGACGGACAAAAACGACCCCGACGCAAGCATAGAGCGGGAACTCGGAAGGCCACGCGGCAACATATCGCTTTATCCCGCATTTGAACGAGTGGTCATGATCAACTCCGAACTGGGTTCGGAGAGCAGAGTAGATGCAGGCGTGGGCGAGCAAGGATCTGATCTGCGTAGACACGTGGCACTCCCCAGTCCCATCCAGCTTCAATCCAACGGCCATGATTTGCGCCCACAGTAGGGTTGCAGGTTTAAATGATATTAGAATGCGTTTGAGCGAAATTTTAGGATCTGCAACTGACATTAAATCCCTATAAATACCCTAGCATTCCAGAGGGTATTTACACCAGTTTTGAGCGTATTTTGAGCGTATTGGAGGGGCTACAGAGCGTATTTTCGTGAGATTTTCTGGGGCTTTGAAAACAGAGAACATAGGCTCTTGCAGAAGAAATTCAGAGGCTTTTTGAGGAGTTTTGGTGATAGAAATCTCAACTTTTACCTTGTATTTCACGTATTTAGCATGTATTTTGACCTTTTGATCATGTATTTGCTAATGAAATTGAGTTTTCTACTCTCCATACGTGGCTAATACCCTTGTGTATTGGTTATGATGTAGTTAGGGTGTTGTGATCTATGGTTTCTACATCTTTTCACCCTATTTCACATGTTATATAACGTATTTTGCTAGATTCTTCACTTATTATTCAAGTATTCTCTTTGTTGGCGTACTTGGATCGAATCTTTTTTTGCGGACTTATTTATGGCGTGATCCTTGCGGATATTACCGTGACCCTTACAGGCATATGAATTTAAATTCTTTAAGAAGCTAGTAATTTACGTGATTATTTACGGCATTTTAAATTTTCTTGTATCGTTATATTTTCCGACGTTCTCATACCCTTGCAGGGTGAAATGTTGAGTTATAGAAAATACATTGATAACCATTAATTACACCTACCCTAATGAATCACAACCGACTCATGCTCCTCTCAATTGTTTCCTATATCGACTCTCCGTACACGCTTTAGTATTACTCTTTCGTTTACTTAAAACCACTATCATGATTATCTGACCTTCTAAAGGTGGTAGTTTTTTCATCGTTTTATTAATCTTTAGAAACTAATTCTTTTGGTTTACAGGTCGACTTTCCCGTGGATTCGATACCTGACTCTCCAGGTTTACTACTTGATCGATCTCATACACTTGAGAGTAGCGCTCACATCTTTTGAGACGAGTCAAAGACAAAGCTGCGGTTTAACACGGGGAAGCATACTATCAAAGGACAACTTGACTATGTACACACAGATGTGTGGGGACCGTGTCCAGAGACGTCAAGAGGGGGAGCTAAGTATTTTGTCTTGTTTATTGATGACTACTCTCGCAAAGTCTGGATGTACTTAATGAAGTCAAAGGACCTGAATTTTGATATGTTTCGAGAGTGGAAGACCATGGTGGAGAAGCAAATCGGAAGGCACATGAAGGTGCTTAGATCTGACAATGGAGGTGAGTTTACCTCGAGGAAGTTTAGAAATTTCTGCAAACTCCATGGGATCCGCAGACACTTTAGCACACCCGGTAATCCGCAGTCGAATGGTGTGGTGGAGCGAATGAATCAGACATTGTTGGAGAGAGTGCGATGTTTGAGGCACTCAGCCAGTTTGGGAAGGAAGTCTGGGGAGAGATACTCTCGACTGCTGTGCACACTGTCATGAATTCTTCTTGCTTTTCTTTTTATAACATGTATCAATTCTTACTATCAACCAGTACGTATTATTTTCTCATGTATAATAATTAAAGCTAAGAACGTGTCATTATCACATGCAAGACAAGTCCCGATATTTCTTCTCATGCAAGGGTGAAAAATGGAGGGAATAACTCATCAATTTATTCACAAATTTAGACTTGCATGTGCATGTAAATAACGAAGTGACTTAATCATGTTTTTAATGAAAGCATCAATAATTTAAAGCTAAGGACGTGTCATGCTTCTATGTACAAGAGTAAGTTGTCAGTGATAATTAACTTGAAAATCGAGCATGGCATTGAAATCCCTGTTAGATTATGTTTAGGAAGGTCGTAGTTATATGAAAAGTTTCATTAAGCTAAGAAATTATTGTGTGGGTATTTTGATAAATATATATTCGATATGTTCAACCTAACAATTAAGCGTGCACACACAACTCAAGTCATTCACTCCTCAATGCACACACCACAAGTCATTCATTGTTCAACACACACTCCCCAAGTCATTCACTGCTCAACACACACACCCAAGTCATGTCATCATTACACACACGCGCGCGCACACACACAATCCATGTCTTTGCTACACTTACTCACTCACTCAATCCATGTCCTCAATACACCCACCCCCACCCACCCAAGATGATGTCTTCGCCACACTCAATGCAATGTCATCAACACACACCCACATAACCCAAGTCTTTCGTTACACACACGCATGCGTGCACACACACAAAATCCATTGTTCCAAAAGAATGGAAATTATCATCGATCTATAGTGGGAATTTGATAGGTGTTTCTAAATGAAATCTGTAATGACTTGTTTATATTTTCAGATTTATAAAAATCATAATTTTTAGACAACTATGCTAGAAGTTATGGCTCGTAGAATATAAGGTCCAAAATCTGTTCCGAATCTGAATCATCTTAAAGAAAGAACAGTTAGTTCAATTTTTCTACATCCAAAATCTTAATTGGGTCTCAGCATGAAAGTTGTAGATGACTAAAGTGGATTTCAGATTATCTAAGATCACAATATTTGGATATTTGTGGTGAAAGTTAGGCGGGATCCTATGGATGGCAAACAACACTAGAAGGAGATTGAATAGTATTGTATGTAAAGTAATAAAAAATTTCGTATAAACTTAAGCCCTTCTATTAGTTTCCTAAGTCTCCAAGGAGCGTTGCCTTGCTTGGTACTTAATCAACATAAGTACATATGTATATAGATCTTGCAAAATGCGAGATAAAATTAAAGTTCCAGCGGCAATTAAAATGAGCAAGATCAACAAATATTGAAAAGTAATCATAGCACAAACACCGAGATTTTTATCCTGGTTCTCCACAACCTGGATATGTCAAGTATCTGACCTCCCTTGGGCTTTACTCCACTGTTGCCAAATGCAATACAAGTACCTAGCTCTGCTTTCTATGTTTCTCAACACCTAGTTACAACCCAACTGGGAATTTCCAACTACGTATAATACGACACTCCCTTTTACTAAGGAATGCCTTACCAATGCCTTCTCCAAAGGCTTACAAACCTTTTGACGATACTTTTTCCACCCTTTTATTTATAGCCAATATATATATGGAGCTTTATGATTTTAGTGTGGCTATAAAAATCAAATCTTTTGAAAAAAGATTCAAAAGATCAAAAGAAAACTTGGAAATGAATCTCCTAAAAATAAAATCTTTGAGCTTTAAAGATCAAAATTAAGTTTTAGCAAGGCCCAAAAGAGTGTAGAAAATATCAGGAAAATTTGCATAAAAGAATTTAAAAACTATGGCCAAAGAAGAGCTTTTGAAAGATAAGAGAGCTTTGAGAATTTTGCTTGCAAAATATAAAATTTTCTTTATAATTGATATATAAAAATTCTGAAGTCTTTAGTATTTATAGATTAGAAAATTAGATCAAATCGTGCTAAAAATCTTTTCTCCAACGGCTAGTAACAGCTTGAAAACGAAAATCACGTTTTATTAAAAAAACTGTCATTTGACCCAGATAGTCGGCTATCTCCAAGAATATAGTCAGCTATATTTTTTATATAGTAAGCTATCAGGTGATTGTCGACTACTACAACAGTACCAAAAGTTCTAGGCAAAATCTGCTCTTTGATAGTCGGCTATCAGGGTGTGGATAGTCGACTATTTTTAGATACATGAGTTTTAATCCATCAAATCACTTTGAAATTATTTATAATTAATTATATACTAATTTAAAACATTTTAAAACATTTTAAAAATATTTTTCAAAGATTTTTGTGAGTGTGTAGCTCCATGATATTGACTTTAACAAAATGAGGCTTCTAACTTATAATATACACATTCTAGAGTTCTTGAGTCTCGTTCTCTTGTCTTGGACCATCGAGTATTGATTTCGAGTCCTTGATTAAGTCTTTACTTGCTTCATACCTTCACTCTAATGTTGACTCCACGTTCATGGCTTCCAAGTTTTCTTTTTCGAGCTACTCCACTTCTTAGTTTCTTCATGGCTTTACTATATAATTTATCACATTATTTTCAACATACACACTTAAATTAAATCATTAGGACCCATATCATTTGTGAACACCATTAAAACTCTACTTGGGTGGGTCTCCATATCACAACACGCTCTCCCTTTTTTATGATGACAACAAATAATATAAAATTGACAAATATAATATGAGAATTAAAAAAAGATAACTTACGCTCCCCCTGCAAAGATGCATGATTTCTATGGAGAAGTTACTTCCTCTGCATCAGGGCAAGTTAGAGATAAGCAGAAATATGCGCAAATTCCATATTATATTCCAAGAGTGGTTAACAATACAATGTCAATATGTAATATCCATTACGACACAATTAATAATATCAACAACAATATTTAATTCGTAATAATATCAATATTACTATTTATATGCATTACGACATCTTCTCCCACTTTGTCACATCAGAAAGTCTTAATATAAACCATGTGAAAAATGGCACTTGACACCACGTGTCAAATATAGCAATGGAGAGAACATAATATGCATACTAAACTAAAAGATGCAATATAAAAAATAAGTGTAAAAACATAAATCATAATTATATTCAAAAGAGACATAGTTGTCATATAGCTAGAGTGTGTCTTAATATCACTGCATATTCTTCAATTAATTATTAAGTTAAGCATGAATTTCATAAAGCATTATCCATTCAATATTTAAATTATTCAAATTTGAGATCTCACATAGCATTGAATAATACTTATAGCATTGAACATTGAAATAAATATAGATAATATGAATATAAAGGCATTAAACCATATGAATTCCTTGCATAACCAACCAAAATATGTCAGGAATCCATAAATCATATCACATCAAGAATTGCATGTATCGTAAAAAGTACAAACCACATGTCTAAAGTACCATAAAGATATTACAAACCAAGCGTCAAAGTCACAAGTCACACATACAAACTAATAATCAAGTTTGCATAGAAACATAAACATAACATACATCTCCTTAACTACAATTCATCCTCTGTGAATCTCCTTTTTGATTTCCTCAAGTTCCTTCTAACATCCTCAGTATCAGAAAAATTAAGCCTATCCATGATTGCCTCTTTTAGGTTATCCATCCTCTGGATCAAGTCACCTCTTATGGAGTCTATGTAGTTTCTAGCTTCGATTTGCATTTTCTCACGTCTAGAGAAAACGGCTTCTTGGAATGCAGCTAAGTAAGGTGGTATCTCCATAAATGGGGATGAGGAGGCTTGTCCTTATTCCATGGGTTCATTTTTAGGTTCTTCTTCTTCTTCTTCTTCTTCTTCAAGATTAAGGGTATTCTTGGAAGGATCATAATGAAAGTCCATCCTAACCTAGTCATAGTTTCTATGAAGTGTATTTTTTTTCTACCTCGATTCCTTCTCTAATGAAGCGGTAGGTAAGGAAATAACCATGGTGGAGCAAAGATGCAGGATTTGTGGAGGTGGCACGGTGAACCATATTCTCAATGAATATTTGTGCCCAATTGACCTTAATACATCATATCCTGGCATAGCCGCACTTAGCCTGATTAATAAACAAGACATCTTTACTCCCACCTTTTTGTTTATTGTTGTAGAAGAGAATATTCGCTAAGATGCATGCAATGGGTTAGAGGTCACTGGTGTGTAAGGAGGGTCTGTATGCCCTACCTTCTAGGTACATCACTTTGTGAATATCCACATTATTCATTACAATCTCACATAGCAGTGCTCCAGAACTGAGGATGCCAAATCTAAGTCCTAGACCATTGGTGTCTAGTTCCATTTGAGCATTTAAAACCTTGGTGGTGAACTGTGGGGCTATAGAGCTACTATTAACAAACATGTTGGTGTAAAAAAGATTTATAATTCTTGGATAACACCGACATGAACTAGAGGTAGAAAATAGATTCATAAGGCCCTAAAAATAAAAACTTTTGTCAATGTCAGAATTCCCCAATTCTTTCACTTTGACAAACCTCTCTTAAAGGATGGTCCTATTTGAGTTCATGTAGAATTTGGAGATTAGGTTAGGTTTATTTAGGTAGGGGATGATGATTTCTATCTCTGAGAGAGCTTGTCTGGCTTGAGATGAGGATGGTCCTGATCTCTTCTTCTTAGAGACAGGTCCCTTATGCATGATTGCAAAAAAAAGAGTGATACTATGAAAGATTAAGTTTTGGTTGATGAAAGTATACCTAAGTAGGATGAGAACTTCACCAAATAATCTCCAAGAAAATCCTCGAGTGTCTTGTAATGCCCTGAAAGCTACTGCACAAGTACTAGAGGGGGGTGAATAGTACTTTAAAATAATCAAGAGTATAATTCCTAATTATTTTGCAATCACAAACAACTATGCGGAATAAATAAGAACAACAAGAATAATGCAACGCAAACAATAGATATAATGGGTTCGGATCCACCCAAGTCTCCCCGACTTGTTCCCGGTGATCCTATGTCCTAGACACCCGGATCCCTTCCGGCTACTTGAGTTAGAATGCACTAACTCAAGTTTTCACTAAAAACTTCCTGTAGAAACTTCTACAAGACAAATCGTTACAACAAACGAATCGTGATTCCCACAAACCGGGATCACGAACTTCTCTCACAAACCGAGAGATAAACTCAAATAACAAATATAATGAAATATAAAACACTTACCACAAAATCCTATGCCTTGAGAAATACTTACAGATTTAGCGCAAGGAAAGATTGTGAGAAAGGACAATCTCGAAAACCCTAGCAACAACACGATGATCAGTTAGAGATGGCTAGGTTGAAGATCTCGATCGTGATTCAATCTTTCAGAAGTATGATCGCTCAAGATCTGAAAATCTCCTTGAGAAATTAGGTCACAAAGGAGAGAGAGAGAGATTTTCGTGAGATCGAATCAATGAAAAATTAGATCGGAATCCATTCTCAGATTAGAGAAATTTCCATGTTTGAAACGAGTCAAACAGATATGGAAAGAATCAAAATAGATCAAGAGAAATCGTGGAAATAAAATCTCCAACAGTTGGAAAATTAAAGCAGCTTAATCGGTCTAAGAAGGATCACTGACCGATTAGTTTGAGAACTAGTCGGTCGGTGAACCTTCTTGGACCGACTAGATGGTCGACAGAGAAATGAGTGAAATAAAAGGGGAAAACTAATCGGTCTAAGAAGAAACATCAACCGACTAGTTTGAAAACTAGTCGGTCGGTGAACCTTCTTGGACCGACTAGATGGTCAACAGTAAATAGGCTGAAATACACAAAGACAACTAGTCGGTTCAAGAAGAATTTCCAACCGATTAGATTGTCATCTAGTCGATTGGTTCTTCTACTTGAACCAACTAAGAAGCACAGAAAGCCATGAAAAGACGCGATAAGCTAAGGAACTATTCCTAATGGCTTCTAAGGCAATCCTAGAGATAAGATAAGATAGACATGAGGATAACATAGGCAAGTAAGACTCAAGGCTTAATAATCTAAGAAACGAAGCTAGAAGACAATATAAAAAGACACGACAAACCGTCTTCAAAGCTTCAACACGATGATTCTAAATCCCTTGACCTCATTAATAACTCCTTGAGCTTCAATGAAGCTTCAGGCACAACGATCATGCGCTCTAAAGAAGTCTTGGGACGACGCTTGAGATCTACAAAGTAATTTGACGACGATCTCCATAACTGAGCTCAAAGAGAATTAGTACACTATATTTATGTTTGTTCATCATCAAAACCAAATCAGGGGAATCAATACTCAACATTCTCCCCCTTTTTGGTGATGACAAACCAACATAAATATAAATCAATAATAATGAGATAAATGAAATTTACTTACTCCCCCTGCATTGATGACTCGTTAGTTCCATATTAAATATTAAACATAAGCATCAAGCAGAAGAGAAAAGTATAAAACATGATCCACCATTGAAATATAGGATCGAAATCCATAGATTTTTATATCTTCACTCCCCCTGAATCTAACATATGAAATTAGATTCATGATAATTGTTTAAATTATCATTTAGCACCAAGTCATTATTAATTCTCTCCCCCTTTGGCATTATCCAAAAAGAGCGGGAGGAAGTCAACGACAACAACCGTGGCTAAACAAAAACCTAAACAAGAGAGTCGAAGAATATGACAGCGATCCAAGTGACACCAAGAAAAATATCGAAGAAAACAAGGTGTGTCAACTAGACCATAGTCGAAAAACGAAAAGAAAAAAGTCATCAAAGCACCATCAAATCATATGATTGATTAGAGGAACATTCTCTCCAATATCAACGTTTTAGCGAATTGAGTGCATGGAAAACAATTCATGTTTCCATACAATCAAAGCTATATAACCAACATAGTCGACGAGTGACGAAAACAACAGAGACAAAGTACAATGTGCACAAAAGTACGAACTGCAACAGGATGTATAGATATATATATATACATCAAAAATGATACATCCAGACAACAAAAAGTATCGAACATAAGCAGATAGCAGTATAAAGTGCACAATATACAACAACCCAACATACATCAAAATGTATCACAAAACAAACAAAACAACCATAAAACCATAAGTACGACGCGCAAATCGAAAAACCAATCATAAATCCAGCATAAATAGAGAATATCACACCAAATCCAATAAGAGCTAATAAATATCATTATCATGCAAGATTATATGAAAACATATGTATCCTAAATCTCGGATTCACCCATAATCCCCAATTCTCGACGTAACCGCACAAAGGTATCTTCCTTAAGTGGTTTCGTGAAAATATCGGCGATTTGCTTCTGGGTTTCAACGTACATTAAAATGATGTCCTTTTTAGCTACATGATCATCTAGGAAATGGTGACAGACATCTAGTGTTTGGTACGGGAGTGGTGTACCAGATTCTTAGAGAGACATATTGCACTTAGGTTGTCGACCATGATCTGGAAAGTATCACAGTTTATACCAAAGTCTTTAAGTGTGTGTCTCATCCAAAGAACATGTGCACATGCGCTCCTACGGAGATATATTCTGCCTCGGTGGTTGAAAGTGATACGGAATTCTTCTTCTTGGAGAACCAAGAGACAAGAGAATTTCCTATAAAATGGCAAGTGACACTAGTATTCTTCCTGTCGGATTTGCATCCAGCATAGTCTGCATCACTATATGAGATTAACTCATATGTGCTTGACTTTGGATAGAATAATCCGTAGTCAAGTGTGTGACTTAAATAACGGAAAATACGTTTAACCGCTATTAAGTGTGATTCCTTAGGTTGTGACTGATACCTAGCACAAACACACATGGCAAACATTATATCTGGCCTACTAGCAGTAAGATATAATAAACTCCCTATCATACCTCGATATAGACAAGTGTCTACATCTTTGCCGCCTGTATCTTTATCAAGATGTGTTGTGGTGCTCATCGGAGTCTTCTTGCTAGAAGCATTCTCCATTCCAAATCACTTTAGCAGCTCCACCATGTACTTGGTATGTTGGATGAAGATCCCATCGTTCATTTGGCGAATTTGGAGTCCTAAGAAATATTAGAGCTCACCCATGTGGCTCATCTCAAACTGATGACATTAGAAAACTCTTCGCAAAGAGTGAAGTTAGTAGCACCGAAGATGATATCATCAACGTAAATTTGAACTAGAATAATATCATGATTTGCATACTTAACGAAAAGCATTGAATCAACCTCACTCATTTTGAAACCCAAATCCAAAAGAAAGTTCTTTAGGCGGTCATACCAAGCTCTAGGAGCTTGTCTCAAACCATAAAGTGCTATCTTAAGTTTGAAAACGTGATTTGGAAAATTTTCATTTATAAAACCCGGAGGTTTAGAAACAGAAACTTCCTCAATGACATCTCCGTTTAAAAACGTACTTTTTACGTCCATTTGAAAAAGTTTGAAATCTTTATGGCATACATATGACATTAATAACCTAATAGATTCTAATCTAGCTACAGGTGCAAAAGATTCCTCGAAATCAATACCTTTCTCTTGTCTGTAGCCTTGAGCAACAACTGAGCTTTGTTCCGTATGACATTTTGGTTCTCGTCTGTCTTGTTCTTGAAAATCCACTTCGTTCCTATAATGTTGTGGTTCTTCGAAGGCAACGGAACTAGCTCCCAGACCTCATTCCTCTCAAACTGAATGAGCTCCTCTTCCATGGCTAGGATCCAAGAGCTATCTTTGCATGCCTCACTGATATTCTTTGGCTCCACGGAAGAGACAAAGGCACACTGAAGGAAGAAGTTAACTTGTGACCTTGTTTTGACACCGGCTTCCATATTGCCAATAACTTGCTCATGGGGATGGTCACGAACTATTGGAAGCTTTCTGAGAACAACCTGGTCACTAGGAACATTCTTAAGAGATTCATTAGTAAGGTTAGTTTCAACAGAATCAATAGCATTAGATTTATCAACAGAATCACTAACTGCTTCCATAGAATCATTGTCATCGATAATTCTAGGAGGGACAAAATCTTCATTAAATGAAACATGAAGAGATTCCTCGATCGTTGAGGTTCTTTTGTTGTATATCCGGTAGGCTTTGCTACAGGAGGAATATCCGACAAATATCCCCTCATCAGATCTTGGATCAAATTTGTCCAAACTACCATACGTGTTCTTGATAAAACATTTTGCACCAAAAACTCTAAAATGTTTAACTTGAGGTAACCTACCAAACAACAATTCATAACAAGTTTGTTTAGTGCTGGGCCTCAAGAGTATCCTATTAAACACATAGCAAGCGGTATGTCCCGCTTCTGCCCAAAATTGATGGCTAAGGTGGCCATCATCAAGCATAGTGTGAGCACATTCCACTAGCGTCCTATTTTTTCTCTCAACAACACCATTTTGAGGGGGTGCGTGAGGGAAAGAAAAGGTGTGAGTAATACCAACTTCATCACAAAAGTTTGAGAAAGACTCGTTCTCAAATTCCCCTCCATGATCACTACGAATAGTGATAATGGTGGTTCCAATGAGATTTTGTACTTTCTTAACAAATACTGTGAAGTTTTCAAAAGCATCATTTTTTTAACTAATACCCAAGTAAATCTAGAAAAGTCATCAACGATGACAAGTCCATATCGAGCATTCCCTAATGAAGCAACTCTAGTTGGCCCAAAAAGATCTAGATGTAAAAGCTCTAGAGGCCGTTTAGAGGATATGCTTTTCTTAGGTTTGAATGCCGAGTTTGGAAGTTTGCCTCGTTGACATGAGTCGCAAAAGCTTTTCTTTTGAAAAGAAGCTTAGTGAGTCCTTTTATAGAATTTAGCTTGGATAGTTTGAAAAGTGTTCCGAAATTTGCATGACCAAAACGTCGATGCCATAAGTGTTGCTCACTTGTGTTGGCAATAAGACATTGTTCATAGGAATTTGGAATATCTAAGATATATAAGTCCTTATGGCGTGTGCCAGAGAACAACACATTATTATTATAATTTCTTAAAATATGGCACATTCCTTTCTCAAAGCTAACTTTGTAACCCTTGTCACAAAGTTGACTTATAGAGATTAGATTGTGATTTAAACCTTTAACAAGGTAAGCATCATTTATAAGGGGTTTAGAGGGGTTACCAACTTTTCCAACACCTATGATGGTTCCACTCTCGTTGCCTCCGAAGACCACTCGGTTTCCATTTTCAATGGGTACCACTTCGGATAACAACTAAGCTTTACCAGTCATGTGTTTTGAGCACCCGCTATCAAGTATCCACCCGTTCTTGGAACTAGATTTAGATTTGTTGCTACTTTTCTTTTTCTTGAGTACCTGAAGATAAAAATATCATATCATGGTACCCAATGTCATTGGGTCCTAAGAGATTAGACCTTTAGAAGCCAAGTCCAATTAGACTTAGACTTCCCAACATAGTCATCATTGTGCATAACATTCATAAAATAAGAATTAATATACGCTTGTTTCTCATGCATGATAGTGTCCTTCGGGCCCCAAATAGTGAATGTCTTGGGAGCCCAATTCCTATTGGGAGCATGCAGATGTGGTTGATTTCTACGTGGTGCATGTGTTCTACGAGGAAGTGGCTTAGTGTATGCATGATGTGGATAAGCATGCGGCACATGATGAAATTATGGTGGCAACATATGATACGGTGCATGATGGCAATCATTCATGTAATAATGATGTGGGTGAACATATGCATGTGGGGGAACACGTACGTGAGTGTGTCTCACTTGGTGTGCACGTGCTCGTGGACGTGGAGTATAGAAATCATCATAAGTGTGAACATGTGGAGTAGGAGGTGTGTTCCTACGTGGCATAGTATTTGTGTACATAAATGCATGACCCTTCTTTGGAGGTCCACCCAACTTGGGTTCCTTTCCAAAAGGGGATGTGTACTTAGTGGAAGTACCATTGGTAGATGAACTACCTATGTGGTGTTTACTCCCACTAGTTGAGGCATCGGAGGATGGCCTTACAAAGGTGGTGGAAGATTTGGATGAATTTTCCTTCCTATACCCCAAGCCAATGCGATGATTGGCCGGAAGTAAGTCATTCAGAATATTATCCAAATGATCCTTGCCTTTGTTGAATTTTTCAATCCGGCCTAATGTGGACTCATATTTCTCATTGAGAGAAAGTATTTTAGCATCCAAAGTGGACACTTGCGTTGTGAGTTCACAAACATGCGACTTGAGATTCTCATTCTCAATACTCAAAGTTGTGTTTCGAGAAATCAAATCCGCTATCTCATGTTCATCCGAATCCTCAAGGTTAATATGTTCAAGTTGAGATTTGAGATTTACAATCTCAGTTCTCAAGGCTTCAACAACGGTGTCGTTGTTGGTGATGAGAGGTTTAGGTGTGGTTTGAAGACTAGTTAGCTCATCTTTGATTTTAGTATATATATTTACCAACTTAGAATACTTGGACCAAATTTGTTCATTAGCTAATCTAAGGTCATACATAGTTACCTCTTCACCTTCATCCTCGCTTTCATCTGAAGCGGTCTCGTGATCATGTTGCTCTCTTGCCATGAAGCACATGTGTACTTTCTCCACTTGTTCTTCATCTGACTCACCACTTGAAGAATCCTCTTCCGAGTTGGTGAATGTACCGACAAGCCATTTCCTGTACTCCTTGTACTTTCTTGACTTGTCGAACTTGGGTGCCTTCCACTTCTCCTTTTGTTTGTTGAGAGGACAATTGACCTTGATGTGTCCTGGCTTATTGCATTTGAAACCCAAAGGAGCAGAGGCATTAGTAGAACTAACTTTAGATTTGTTCTTGAAATTACCTTTTCAGAAGAACCGGTTGAACTTCTTTGCCATGAGGGCCAAAGATTCCATGTCCAACTCATCTTCCGATTCTTCACTATCGGTCGGTGTGGTTGGGACGGCCTTGAAAGCAATCGCCTTTTTCTTCGGCTCTTCTTGCTTCAAGAATGCCTTCATCTTGTCATGCATCTTGATCTTGCTATCCTTTCGTACCTCATAAGACATCAAGATACCCATTAGTTGAACAACAGTATATTTGGACATATCATTACCTTCCTCGATAGCGTAAGTTCGTTTTTCCCAACTCGAAGGAAGTCCATCAATGATCTTAGCGACCTTCTCTTCTTGGGTATAGGTCTTCCCAAGGGCTTCCAACTCGTTGGTTATATCCACTAAGCGAGCATAGTACTCCTTAATTCTTTCACCCTGTTCCATGTGAAATAACTCGAATTCTTTGTTAGCAACAGTGAGTTTAGAGTGTTTTACACTGCTCGTTCCTTCGTGTAAGATTAAGAGTTGGTTCCAAATCTGATATGCACTCTTACAGGTGCATATCTTGTAGAAATCTTCAGGCTCCAGTGCACATTATAAGGCATTCATTGCCTTGGCATTGCTCACCTCCGTGGCGACCTCCGCGGCAGTCCACTTTGTGAAGTCTTTTTCAGTGGGCTCAACATACTCTGTTAACGTGGCTCTTCAAAGTGATGTGCTCCGGAGGAAAGTTTCCATCCGGTATTTCCAGTACCCATAGTTGGTACCATTGAAGTGAGGAGGCCTGGTTGAGGAGTGTCCTTTGATCACTGAAGAGGCTCCTTCACAATTCTTGTAGGATCTGTAGTCAGAAGGTGGTCGAACGGCCTTGTTGTCGTTGTTTGTCATAGCTATGAACTTGGCTCTGATACCAAATGTAATGCCCTGAAAGCTACTGCACAAGTACTAGTGGGGGGTGAATAGTTCTTTAAAAAAATCAAGAGTATAATTCCTAATTATTTTGCAATCACAAACAACTATGCGGAATAAATAAGAACAACAATAATAATGCAACACAAACAATAGATATAATGGGTTAGTCTCCCCGACTTTTTCCTGGTGATCCTATGTCCTAGACACACGGATCCCTTCCGGCTACTTGAGTTAGGATCCACTAACTCAAGTTTTCACTAAAAACTTCTTGTAGACACTTCTACAAGACAAATAGTTACAACAAACAAATCGTGACTCCCACAAACCGGGATCACAAACTTCTCTTACAAACTGAGAGATAAACTCAAATAACAAATATAATGAAATATAAAACACTTACCACGAAATCATATGCCTTGAGAAATACTTGTAGATTTAGGGCAAGAAAAGATTGTGAGAAAGGATGATCTCGAAAACCCTAGCAACAACACGAAGATCAGTTGGAGATGGCTAGGTTCAAGATCTCGATCGTGATTCAATCTTTCAGAAGTATGATCGCTCAAGATCTGAAAATCTCCTTGAGAAATTAGGTCACAAAGGAGAGAGAGAGATTTTCGTGAGAGAGAGAGAGAGAGCCTTTCAAAATTACAATCGAATCAATGAAAAATTAGATCTGAATCCATTCTCATATTAGAGAAATTTCCATGTTTGAAACGAGTCAAACAGATATGGAAAGAATCAAAACAGATCAAGAGAAATCGTGGAAATAAAATCTCCAACGGCTGGAAAATTAAAGCAGCTTAATCGGTCTAAGAAGGATCACTGACCGATTAGTTTGAGAACTAGTCGATCGGTGAACCTTCTTGGACCGACTAGATGGTCGACAGAGAAATGAGTGAAATAAAAGGGGAAAACAAATCGGTCTAAGAAGAAACATCAACTGACTAGCTTGAAAACTAGGCGGTCGGTGAACCTTCTTGGACTGACTAGATGGTCAACAGTAAATAGGCTGAAATACACAAAGACAACTAGTCGGTTTAAGAAGAATTTCCAACCGATTAGATTGTCATCTAGTCGATTGGTTCTTCTTCTTGAACCAACTAAGATGCACAGAAAGCCCTGAAAAGACACGATAAGCTAAGGAACTCTTCCTAATGGCTTCTAAGGCAATCCTAGAGTTAAGATAAGATAAACATGAGGATAGCTTAGGCAAGTAAGACTCAAGGCTTAACAATCTAAGAAACGAAGCTAGAAGACAATATAAAAAGACACGACAAACCGTCTTCAAAGATTTAACACGATGATTCTGATTCTCTTGACCTCATTAATAACTCCTTGAGCTTCAATGAAGCTTCAGGTACAACGATCACGCGCTCTAAAGAAGTCTTGTGACGACGCTTGAGATCTACAAATTAATTTGACGATGATATCCATAACTACGCTTAAAGAGAATTAGTACACTATATTTATGTTTGTTCATCATCAAAACCAAATCAGGGGAATCAATACTCAACATTCTCCCCCTTTTTGGTGATGACAAACCAACTTAAATATAAATCAATAATGATGAGATAAATGAAATTTACTTACTCCCCCTGCATTGATGACTCGTTAGTTCCATATTAAATATTAAACATAAGCATCAAGCAAAAGAGAAAAGTATAAAACATGATCCACCATTGAAATATAGGATCAGAATCCATAGATTTTTATATCTTCACTCCCCCTGAATCTAACACATGAAATTAGATTCATGGTAATTGTTTAAATTATCATTTAGCACCAAGTCATTATTAATTCTCTCCTCCTTTGGCATTATCCAAAAAGAGTGGGAGGAAGTCAATGAAAACAACCGTGGCCAAACAAAAACCTAAACAAGAGAGTCGAAGAATATGACAGCGATCTAAATGACACCAAGAAAAATATCGAAGAAAACAAGGTGTGTCAACTAGACCATAGTCGAAAAACGAAAAGAAAAAAATCATCAAAGCACCATCAAATCATATGATTGATTAGAGGAACAATCTCTGAAATATCAACATTTTAGCGAATTGAGTGCATGGAAAACAATTCATGTTTCCATACAATCAAAGCTATATAACCAACATAGTCGACGAGCGACGAAGTAAACAACAGAGACAAAGTACAATGTGCACAAAAGTACGAACTGCAACAGGATGTATAGACATATATAGATACAGTAAAAATGATACATCCAGACAACAAAAAGTATCGAACATCAACAGATAGCAGTATCGAAGAAAAAGTATCGAACATCAACAAAAAGTATCGAACATCGGAGCTAGAGACGTCGATTCGATCGAATGCCACAACGACTTCTTTTTCGGCTTTCCAAACGTTTTCTCCTTGTTGGTTCGTCTTCTCTCTTTCTCCTTCTCCTTGCCTTTTCTTGGG